>NQII01000497.1:340866-574446 GCA_002778355.1 Clitarchus hookeri
AAGGAGGGGGGGGGGGGGGGGGGGGGGGGGGGGGGGTGTAATACCTCGGCACAAATTACTGCGAGTCAGTATTCTTCTGCGATGCGTACTTCTGCGTTCCGGCGAACTACGCATGATAATTTGGGTGATAACTTGAAAAGCCCTGCACTCCATATTTCTCGCGGCGGGCGAGAGGTGTCCGGGGGAAGGGGGTGCAGGGGAAAGGCCTACGCTACGTCGCCATGTGTCTGGAAAGATTCCACTGGCCTAAATGGTTACACGTGCCGACTCGTGGGCGCCTGCAGCGCGTGATAGGCGGGGTAGGGGTGAGGGGGTGAAGGAGATGAGCTAAAGGCGTTCTAATCCTCAAACCGACACGCGACAACATACTACGATTTAAAACTTATTTCCAAGTATGATAGCACATTAACCCAAACACATTTATTTATCGCTCGTGTGGACTACAGAATAATTTTTTTGGTTTTTTTTTTTTAATAAAGGTGAATTTTACTTCGTGTTAATCTCCTATACTCTATGCATAATATAAAAATCAACGTCTCGGTGAATTAAATGGAAAAATCAATTATTATAATTTAATTTACAATCCATAAATATTTTCAACACAGAAATATTTCTTCAAAACTTTTCATTCTTTCGTTGACATCTACAGAGCTTCTGGAAACTGCATCTTTAATGCCGGTGTAAATGAGAGAATTATTACATGACACAAACTTAAACTACTAAAACTAAATAATTACGCAGAGTGGCTTTCGTAAAACATAACACAAACTTTTCGGGGCAGTCACAAACAATGATTCTTGTTTTGGTGAGTAGCAATACGACTTAAACTTTTCCAAAAACTCTCTTTCTCTCGTCCTTATGGCAGACGAATTCTTTCATAACTGACTTGATATATATTGATGCAGTTCTGTCGTTATGGATACGCAGCAAAGTCAAATGAGTGAGATGTCGGTGGGTCATTGAAGAGGGCAAGTATGTAATCAAACGACGAAGTGCACTGAAGTATCGCTCTACAGATGCGTATGAAGCAGGTACAGTCATTATGACTACCCCGAGTCGGGTTGCTTGTTCGAGTAAAGCATGTGTCGTTTCACTCTTTTTACCCAACTTTTCAGCAAATGCTGCACGTGTGTCTGGGACATTTCCAGGAAGATTCTTTAGAACATGCAACTGTGCAAGCATACTGTCTTAATTGAAGTCTTCGGCAAAGACACAGAGTATAGTGGTTAATTCAACTTGTGTACATACTTTCCCTTGAAGTGAATCCATGATGAGCCTTTCGCGTTCACATAGTTTTTCCAACCCACTCTGCTCAAATCTTGCCGACTGCTTGTTCTTAAGGAGATCTCAGATTTTGTAGTATTCTAATCTAAGACTTTTTTTGCCTGCATTTGGAAGATGAACGTAGCATTGTGGCAACATTTTCTTTCTGAGCATCACTGGAACATCCAACTCAAGCTCTTCAGCAATTTCATTTGTCTGCTCGTAGATTCTGTTGAAATATGTTTCTGTTCTCAACTCTTAAAATGTTCTAATCACTAACAGAGCAGAATGTCTTGCACCTGAAGAAGTGATACTGGGATTTTGAAGAACCCGAGCCAGTTCTTCTCAAGGACGGAATACCTCGATACTTAAATTCTCAAAGAACAGTGTTTAAAATTTTCTCAACCAGCGAATCCACACACGGATAGCTACATTTTTTCATCAGAAATCGTTCATTTTTCATAATTGAGAGCTTCCAAAGTTCTTTGAACTCTCTTGTATTCTTTTTTGAACCTTTTAAGTGAATTTACCCTGACACTCCAGCATGTAGGACACAGTGCAAGAAGTTGAGTTGGTTTTACAGTGACCACATCTTCGTCTCCAGCTACACTTTTGCAAGTAGGCAGAACAATAAATCCGTAGATTGTAGTCCTTTTTGCTGAATCCAGAATGGCATTGGATGCATCTTTCACTGTGCAGAAAACAGGGAAAGATATTTACTGTGCCCGTCTGCTTATCGAAAATTCCTTATATAAGGGGAAGCGGTGGCGTAGTGTCCAGGGTGCTCGCCTCCCACCACGGCGATCCGGGTTCGATCCCGGCGGGTTCACTCCCAGATCCTTGCGTGTGGGAATCGTGCTGGACGATGCCACTTGCTGGCGGGTTTTCTCGGGGTACTCCAGTTTCCCCCACCCTTGCATTCCAGCGCCGCTCCTATCTAGGGTTTTACTTCTGTCATGCCCGGGGATGACGGTAACCTACGGGTCCCAGCTGGAAAGACCGTCACTCGGAGGGTATCGCCTTGCCATGGGTGCGCTCCCCAGTCCCCACACGCCATTTATTAATTTTTTTCTTATTTACTTTAAGAACGAAATAATGCACAGGGAAGAAATTGTCACAAACGTACTCTGCTTCTCAGTGAAGACACTGCATCAGATGAAACACTCTTTAAGTGTGTTACTTGCATCTTGATATTTGAGTCAGTTTTAGCTGATGTTACTTGTTGGTGGGAAGGGGGCAAAACCTGTACGTTGCCCTGCCATGGAATTCATAGCCAGGCGCTTGCAATTCTCCCCCCATCACTGTCACGGTTCCTTCGCATCTGCACTGAACATATAACATAAATCATAATAGAGTTGCTCAGTAGAGGAGAGAGGATACATATCCCCTTCGTTACCAATTACTTACAGTAGTAAAGGTCAAGAACTAAAGTGGATTATTTTGACTGCAAATTCGGTCATTTAGATTATTTACGATTTGCTGAAAATTTTAAAAAGTCTTGCACAACTACATTGCAAAGTTAAGTATAGGCTGCTATACGAATGCTTTTAGCAATTTAGTTGGCCTTATGCCAACCACATCAGTGTTATGAAGTTATGTACATACACGCTTGTACACATTCAGTTTTTGTTAAGTTTTGATTTCGAAAAGCAACAAAATTTTTCGCAACATTTTGACTGACTACACACAATATACATACTTACGTAACGCATCATATACGGCACCCGAAACGATCACGTTTTACGTACACGTGGAAGTGCGACGTGATGCGTGTTACGCGTGAAGAGACACTTACTCCGGCCATAGTCTTGAAACAAACAATAACTTGGCACAGAAACTTGAATGTTAACCTTAACAAATTTCCGTCAGTGATACTGCTCTTTCATTCTACTTGGTCTGCAATCATTACGAAAGTAGTTGATAAAAATCATTGCACGGATATTTCCCTTGGGACTGAACTTAACGTCAACATAACCAACAAGAAAATAAAATCGAAAAACTATAATTATTTCGAAATTCCATTCAATATTATTTTGACAACAATATACCGTAGTATTTCTGTGTTATTTCGGACCCTGAAAATGATCGGAAGATAAGAAGTTATTAAATATTCGTCTTTGTTGTAAGAGTCTGTTTGAGTGACGACCATCTTGGCTGCTATTGACATGAAATTCATCTTAAATTCCCAATTCACCCAAAAAATTAAAGCATTCGGAAAATTTTGGAATATTACAAAACAGTTTTTCAAACCTTGGTATTTATATAAATTTCTTAAGGAAATACATTTTTTGTAATTGATTGGAGCCTAGATCATGTTCGCATAAAAAATTATTAAACATTTCATATTTCGTGATTTCATAAGCTACTGGAACCTGTATGGCGTCATTTACGCGCATGTCCGCATTCTGGAGACTGATTTATCTACCGTTGACGATTTATTAATGTTGGATGAAAGTTTTCGTGGTAAGTGCCACATAAATTGTTGGCCAATGACATAAATTAAGCGAGACTACAACAGCTTGGAGTTAGGTCTACAGCGACGTAATAACGCGATTCCCGCATGTCCCTAGTTACTTGTAATTAAGTTAATATCGACATATTATTTTAATAATATAAGTTACGAAAATCGGAGTTTCATCGTCTCGTTTGATTCCCGACAACAGTACGGATCAAGATCGTGGCCTCAGTTAACTACTCTCGCGACGGCTACCACGAAATACCATAAAATAAAATTCAACATCGCAGTCTCTCAAGCGGATTGGAAGAGAAAGAACCTCGAAGTACACTTTAGCGAGTGCACGAGTACTGTAATTGCCCCAGCGAAATTAGATCACCGCGGGATCGGACTGATAGAAAGCTGCTTATTGTATTTCACGTCACCGGCTTAATCCTACTTCTATTCCCGACCACTGTGGGACAGAACTTCTATTTTATATCTGCTCACAGTCATTTCCCATTCACAACCATTAACTGTTATTACACACAGCGCCGTCGAATTCATTTTATCGGCTTAATAGATTATTGGTGTGTATCGTCTAATCTGAGAACTCTTTTTCAGAAAAAAAAAATGTGATGCATTTTTTTGTTTGTTTTTTTTTAGCGGTGAGGATTTTAATAACTGGGAAGCTTTAACTACTTATAGAATATTACCATACAAATGTATGCGGCTTAAACATTTGTTGTAAACCCGATACTTCAATCTGTCCGGAGATGATGTTAGTCATCGATTTGCATTCATTAACGCACGCCGGTGAGTCGTTAAATTTCATTGTACGATCTGACCATCTGCAAGATTTTTTAGTAATGTTTTAATTTTGGGCAAATTATTGGAAGTATTTTTATTTTGTGATTTTTCTAACACAGAAATAGAGTTACATGCACGATTTAATCTAAATCAACGAGTAAGTCAGATGTAGATTTCAGTGGGTTTGGCAGGCGCTGAACACCGAGGTCTTGAACAATGTCAGACATAGAACTGTGCTTCAATATTAGGGACTTCTAAGTGAAATATTTAATTCGAATGAATTAATACGGGTTTGAAACTGTTTTAGAATTGCAAATATAATTTTTAAATAATGAAAAACAATCATTATTTCCAATTTAGATTTTAGATCGTAGTTTTATAATTTTATTCTTCTATAAAGAAGCAGATCAGTATTTGTTTACATTGTCGAGTTGTCAACTCAAAGAAACAAGAGCTTTAATTAATACAATTATGGCTTTTCTCTTATTTTTCGTATGCCTACTGTGGGTACGGAAGGGAAACTGCGAAGTTTACCTTTCCACCTGACATGTGTGAGAAACATCTCTGGCCACTATGAAAAAATAATGCATCACAAGCAATCAGCCAAATATTACCTCTTCAGAGCACATTTTATGACAAAAACCATGCCATCCTCTCGTCGTGTAGTACTTTACATGCTTAAACAGTGGTCCAGTTTTGCAGTTACTTTCTACAGGGTAGTTTTTTACGGCGTCTGTGCAAATGTCCCCCCTCCCGTCAAGAACCTAAGCTATGGAGTTATAGGTTGTAACCAAAGCCCCAGTTACTGCCATGTATGGAAATTCTCAAACTTTCTGTGACGCTCACCACCTGCAACTGTAAAGGTTTATATCTGTCTCCACTATCACTCTTTTTATTTAACAGTGAGCGCAATATTTAAGGTATATATTAACCCTAATTAACGTCCTTCTTAATGTCTCTGTTTGGCTACAGTCAATTAACTCATACTCATCATTAACACGTGTTCAGTCTAACTGTTGCTATCATTTGTAATGTCTTTCACTCACACATATAGTCCTATATTTTAGCCTGCTTACCGCACCCTTCACTGCTTGATACTCGCAGTAACAGATTTCCCTTCCGCTGGTCACTTCTCTCGCCTCTCGTCGTCTATCGCTCGGAACTCAGCCACTCATCCATTCAACAACTTCACTCAACTCAACTCCCGGCTCGGAGGCTTGTCACACTTTTATATCGTTCGCCCTGATCATCTGGGAGGTTCAACGCACCCCGATTCACACTGAGAGAACAAGGTCAGAAATCCAGAGAATTATTAATATAAACGCAGAAATACTATCCGCTGAAGGTCAGGAGCAGCGAGCCGACAGTGGGTTATCGAGGTAGAATGCCTCCATAACTCAAAATGCTGGTAGGATTATCGCTCGACTGTCATTCAAACATGCCATTGACTTGCCGCCCATTATCATATCACGACTCTCTGTCCTCCTCTTGGCTCGCTCGCGCGGGGTGTGCTAATGTCAGCGGCGCGGACCAGCGACACGTAACAATAAAATACTTTGTGAACTGTCTTATTTGTATGGTTACAAGAACCGGGTTTGTAATGCATTTAGAACACTTTTTTTAATGACAATGAATCACTGTAAGTCACGAAATCAAAGTTACAAGCTATTACATTCTGCGATACTTATTTGACCTAATGTGTTTTACGAATGACTTTATACTATTTAATAACCATTGAACTGGCTTGGGGGCGTGGGATATGTTTCCTTTCAAAAATCTTTTGAGTGTTAACATTTATTTTTCTTTTACTTTACTTTCACAGGAAAGATAAACTCACACGAACACATTAGTATTTTTATTTCCCCTGCTTACTTATTTCTTTAACAGCCAAACAGACTGCATACCGACATAAATATCACAAAAATATATATTACACTATTATAAAACTCCAACTGTGAACTGTTCAGTCCACCTGCAGACTTAATGGCCTTCTGAAGTGAAGTAAATGTTTAAATCACTACCCTCAATCCTCCACAAGATGTGAAATTATTATTTCCCTGCCCTGTTATATGAAGCGGTCGCGTGGTCAAGTTGTTGCGTTATAACTCGAAAGATGAACGACGTTTACATGTGAATACAATTTGAAAGATTTCATCCTCCCAAACTATTTGATTACAGTTGTTTCCGAGAGCAATATAAAAATAACTTTGCTTTATCTTCTTGATCATTTAAGTTGAAACTAAAAGACTTAATTTGTTGTATTAGAAATATACCTATTGCAAATTTTACAAGGAAATTTTTCTAGTGCTACAGTTATTTTGTCAATGGTTTAAAAAAAGAGTAAAAGTACAAACAATATTTTACAGTGTAGTCAGTGCATTTCCTGCATGTCTAGGTGTATGACACATTGCCCTGACGTGATGCACTTGCATCCGAACTCTAACCAACCCACCACTGCTGTAGATTAGGATAGGTTCAAAAAGGAGAGGAATCGTCAATTTGGACTATATCATTTAATAACTCGTTGCTGATGAAAGTTTGAAATAATTTCTGCTAGTATGCGTTTTCCGTGGTGTATCCATACTGTATAAAACGTTCCAATAAACTTCCTAAGCTTTTCAGACCCACTTTGCCTTAGGTTTTGCCAGTGTTGAAAATTAGAACAATTTGGATCTGTAATGTACTTACGCCGATCTAGACCAGTCAAATTAGACATAAAAGAGGCCAACTTGGTAATACATTCCAAAAGTTTTGATTTTTTTTTTAGGTGCTTCCTTTTGATGTAGGGAATAATATATCAAAAGTTTCCGTGTGTGAGGGGTGAGCTCGAGGAGGGGTGGGGGGAGAGGTTATCGGCTTTGTTTTCGACCTTTTTTCATTTTTTCGCTTATAACTCGGAAAGTAAGCGTTTTAGCGACTTGGTCATCAAGTATAAAATTGAAGTAGACAAAATTCCTACAAGTTGTACTAATAACATTTTTCTCTATGATCAAGCGTTCCGCCGCAAGAGCGCGTTGAAAAATGAACAATATTTGCAAAATTGCCCTTTAAAGCTATTTTCACCTTAGATTCTTCCTTATCATGACTTCAGATGACATCCAAATGCTCATATTATGTTCTCATATGTATCATGGCATGTTTACCGAGCGTCAGTGATGCTCGTGTGGTGACTCGATCATGAACAGTTCAGAACGGAGTCCCGATGTCATAATGGAATTATAGGCTGACATAGTAGACAGTTTTTATAATTCAGAATGAGTTTTACTTAATGCAAGTAATTTCTAATTTATAATTAAAACATAAATTCAATGAATTAATTAATGATAAAGTTATTTGTTAGTACATACATTATCAGTGGAAATGGGCAAAATAAGTTAAAAGCAATAAAACTAATTGAATGTAAGTCAGCTAGTTGAGTTAAGAAAATTGTTTGGTTTTCAGTGCGTTCCCCAAATAAAAGGAGAGGCTCAAAGAGGAACCCTGAGCCGGACCTCAAACAGGACCCTTTTTTGTTCCTTTATGTTCGAAGCCAGTGACCTCGACTTCCCTCCCTTCCCCTAGTCCCCTCCACGCCCCATCACCCCACACCCGCCCCGTCGATGTTTTTCAGTCAGCCAGTACCTCTCTGAACGTTGTCTCGTTCCCGTATGCTTTTATCAGTCTTAAACCAATCGCGTTGTGCTGTGTGAGCTGAGATCGTGTCTGTGCTTACCATCGCCTTATAATGGCTGATAGGTGTTTAATATGTGATGAACCTGTCGAAAATGATTGGAGTGTGGTACGTGAGAAAGGGATGGAAGGACTATTGGCTGCTAGTATCGCAAGAAATGATGGAAAGAGTCGGATTTTTAGGGAGAAAAGAAGTGGAGTAGTTCACAGAGACTGTCGAAGGCGTTACACAAGACCTCAATCTATATCTACGGATGTAAGAAGTGTTGAAGAAGCTGAAAGTGGCACACCAGGGAGCCGTCATCGATCCAGCGTTCCTCCATTTGACTTCAAGGTGAAGTATTTGTTCTGCTGTAGAGCAATTGATGAAGAGTTTTATCGGAAAGAAAGGAAGAAACCTGTGGAAAAACGGGAGATTGTTTATGAAGTACGCAGTTTGGAGATGAAGGCTAGAATATTAAAAGGAGCAAACGAAAGGAATGATGAATGGGGAGAACAAGTAGAACGAAGAATTGCAACTGTCAGCGATTTGGTTTCAGCTGAAGCTGTTTACCATCCCCAATGCTGTGTCACTTTTCTCACAGTAAAGAAGACTAGCCAAAAAAGAGGACGTCCTTCAGATGACTACATATTAGCTGCTATGGAAGATATTTACTCTTTCCTTGATGAGGGAACCGACTGTCAGTATTCGATGGAGGAGGTGATGAACGCAATAACTGGAGAAACGCCATCAGTTAAAACAGTAAAAGCAAAGCTGAAGGAGAAGTATAAGGAACGTTTAATCATCAGCCAGATTCATACCCTCAAGACTGTTCTGTGTTTTAAGGATGTTGGTGACAAAATTTTGCACGGAACCTGGTATGATACCTCTATGAGGGGGAAAACGCCTGAGGAAGAACGTCTTAGAGTAGTCATAGCTGCTGCTGAAAATATCAAGGAAGACATACAGAGCCAAGCATATGACACCAGTCAGTACCCTCCAAGTAATGGCTTTCTTGATGAGGTAGAGAGAATGATCCCTCCAACTATCTCAACTTTATTCGAATCAGTTTTAACTTCAAGAGCCAGCAACAAAGAGAGAATCAAGAAAAGAGCTGTGTCGTTCTCTCATGCAGTTGTTAGTGCTGTGCGTCCTCGATCATTCCTTTCTCCTATCATGCTGGGCATAGCCTTTTTCATACATCGCAAGTATGGAGTTAAGAACTTGATCAATATGCTGGCACACTTAGGTTTCAGTGCCTCTTACAATGATGCTCAAATGTTGGAGCTGTCAGCTATTCACTCTCCCTAACAACCCATACCACATTGGGATTTCACCCAGTACGTGTTTGATAATGCAGACTTTAATGTAGCTACATTAGATGGTCACAGAACATTCCACAGTATGGGTGGCATCAATTGCCTCACCCCTGCAAGTAAGCTTCCTTCTCCTGTCAGAATTGAGAAACTGAAAAAAGCCCCTCCAGCATCGGCGGTTGGAACGTTGGGAGTGATTCCATTGGAGACATTTGAGAACATTGGCAGAATAGGGCTTAAAGTTGTCGAGGTGAAATATCTGAGTGCTTCTAATCCCGTTTGAGATGTTGTTTTCCCCAAACTGTCCGAAGTGTTATGGTTGGCTGGGAAAAGGTTCAGACTGGAAGAAATCCCAGAGTGGTAATTAAGCCTCGCAGGATACAGTGGCTAAAAATATGATTCCGGTGCGTTATAAACAGTCTTTTTTACTGAGTCTGAATGCGTTGAACTGCAATGGGAGTTATTTTAACCTACACACGAAATGGGAAATTTACTCCATACCAGCCTGGAAATGCTACTGTAAAAAGTTGGCAACATCACTCGACATTTTACCATTCCCTTAACATATATGTGAAAGCTATCATGGATGTATCAAAATAGCTTTATATTTGTGCTTTTTCAATACCCGTACGCAATAATGTGCTAGTTTTAGGAAAAATTTCTTCGAGACTACGTCTTTCTCGTGAAACACGCAATATGCGCCCTTCCAACAGCAGTAATGTTTATGCTTGGGTAAATAGTGAATGTAAGGAAATACACGTGGTTATTCTTGTATTAATATCAAAGAAATTGCCACTCAGAGCATGGTCAGGTTAAAAGAAATTGAGGTATTTGTGCCATTGCCTTATATGTATTGATATTGGCATATTCTTGCGCCAAAAATTATTAAGCTTACTATCAATGTTTTTGGGTAAAAATTAATTAAACCAGAACATAGGAGGTTCAGGCATGCTAAATAATACTGCCTAGGAATACTGCTGGAAAGACAAAAAGTTCTTTGCTTAGAATGATAAAATAATACACTCATAAATTAAATAAAACGTTAAATTTCTAGGCGTAAACGACATGGTACCAAGAAACTAAAATCTTAAACAGTTGGCAGTGTTTAGCTTTATGGATATTAGCAGTAAAAATCATGACTATGCGATTTTGGATTAAAGGCCTACATAAAAAACAAACAGTTTACTTTTACTAATTCAGGGATACTGAGAGATATTTGAAAATCGAAAATATACATATTTATTACAAATGCCTTGAATTTAAAATGTATTAATTCACCTGTACATAAATTGCGTGTCCTTATTTATTCTTTGTCACTATTCTTCACTGTAAAAACTACTTTTTGCATGTCTGTCAATCTTCGTGGCTCAAGTGGTACTATCAGAGTAAATTGTTTATTTCGATGCCTAAATCAGGCACTGATTATACACCTCAAACCTTATTATTTCAGAAAAATGTAATAGCGACGATGTTCTGGATTATATTTGAAATCTATTAAAAAATAAAACTGATTCTGGGTTGTTCACAGCATTCGTAAATAATTGTCTATAAAGAAAACTAAAACGATCTTTATCGGTCATGTTTTGGGCGAGATTGTTTTATTTGACTTTACAAAGTTGGCAGAAATGAATGCTGACTCTAGTAAACGACATCTGTGGCATACTTTTTTCTTAAATTTGTGAGGGTTTCTGTCTTACAAAATTTCTATGCTTTTAAAAAAATATGAGGTTTTCTTTTTTCTACTTAATATAACTGTTGGATACGCCCTGCACAGAAGCACGCTGAACTCCACCTGGAATGGCGAAGGAAAACTTTCCAAGTAATGTAATTACTTTCGCGCTTGCAAAATCCGTACTTCCAGAGGAGGGGTTGAACTTCACGTATTGTCTGTCTCTTTACCACACACATTCTCACTGCCGTCACGTACGTACGATGATGGCCCAGGCAAAACCTACTTGATGCTGACACGAATATTTCTTCTGCGGGTGGGAAAATCTGCGGCAGCCACGAGAAACTATGAGGTAGTTTTTATGAAGAAATATTACATGTCGTCATTGGGGCGCCAGTTTTACGTGAAGTAATTCCACTGCTAGTTTACATATTAATAATTTAACTTCGGGTCTAGTCTCAAGTGTCTACCTTCGAGTCAAAGACGTGCATTGTCGAAGGAACTTAATTATTGTTGGTCCAGGGTTTTGAAAAAAAAAGTATCTTTTCACTAAGCCGCTTGGCCAATAATGAAAGGAAGTCTACTAGTGTGCATTCACGATATTGATGTCTAGTCCACACGTAAATTGTTTTGCGAAAAACAGGCGGCCCTGGTCATATACATAATATGCCATTAAGAAGAACAAATAAGGAAACTGCTTGAATCAAGGTAATTATTTATGTACGTACAAATTCATTGCAACTACACTTTGAGACATAAAGGGGAAAATATCGTACTGTACCAAAAGTCTATGCAAGAAAGTCATATATGCAACAATTTTGAAGTCGATCTTGTCCTAGTTCAATAAATTATTATTACAAATAATTTAAAGCATTTCGTATAGCCGTTTTACAAGTTTTCTAAAACGTGACTTTTAGTCACACTTCTCTCACACACACATACCAGAGCTACCAACCTCGTCCGTTACTAGGCGTGCCACAAAGTTAGGCCATAGAGTAGATAAATACACAGAGAGGAAATTGAGTGGCAGTTCCTTCGATAACGGCGTACTTATTCTCTAACTGGCTGCGCGACTCTCCGGAAACATGCATTGTGTGTGATTGGCTACTCCATGCTACGAAAGTTCTCCTATTGGCTGGGCAGCCGAATGGCAAGTAGGTTACCAGGCAATAATTGCCGAACTGCGTTCCGACATGTTTATGGGGAGTGACATCATTTTGCTGGTTTGTGCAGCTACAGTTCGCGGAGTAAGCCGCTGTTTCGCCGCTGTGTTCGTAAGTACTCTGTCACATAAGGATGCGATTCCATTGCACCTTCCCAATATACTGTAGGATGTACATCAATACCTCAAAATATCCTGTTTCCCAATTTAAAATTGTTACTGGTACTTTAATATTGGCTCCCAAAAACATTAAATTTTCGGTTTAAGTTCATAAGTTTAGTCTTACAAGAAAGTTCTGAAACCACAGGTGCTACAGGTATATTTCTGAATCTATTCGCACAACTTTTTCAGGAACTTCGGTAACTGCTGTCACATGTTATGTCAAGGAACTCACAAACATTTCCTTCTTTTTTATCTAGTTTATTTCTCAGTTAAATGACTTTATTGGTATTTACTTAAATGATTTATTATAATAAAATTAAAAAAATTTCCGATTAGCTATATACTGTTGCAGTCAAAACTCGGCAGATGAGATAATTTCCTTGGTTCCGCCCTACGTTTACACGTGAAACTGACACGGGGAAAAAAAGTTTGAATGTTTTGAAAACGAAAAGTAAAAATCGTGAGATTATTCAATATACGTAACAGTTCCACTTTCAAAAATTAATAGACTAATCCTCACGTAGTTACAAAACAAACAAAAACTTAGCGATTTTTATGCCGATAAAGAAGTTCACTTTCCACAAATTTTACTATTTCACCGTATAGGTGATAGACGTAATACGAAGTAAACGAGTTAGTGAAGTGTTTGAAGTATTACTATGCAATTAATAAGAATCCTTGTCTTAAGACGACATATGTTACAACATACATATTTTATTGTGAATGTGGTTATTTTTCAATTTAACAAAAAACTCATGAGAACTGGTGAACAAGTACTCAAAAGTTAGTTTTTCTTAATAAATTCACTAACGTTATTCAAAATAAAGTGAAATTGCAATATTTTCATTGAAATATTGTTTAAGTATCTGGAATGGCATAATTTGTTTAATATTTTTCCTCTAAAACATAAAGTAATGAAACAAAATTGTTAATGAGAGTGACACGTGCGGTTTCCAAGTTCCACAGTTAGGTTCTACAGTTGACACCAACTGACATTTCCTTTTGGTACGTTTTTTTTTTGCTATTTTAGCCAGAAAGTTTTGCGCATCATTGTTGTAATATTTAAAGAAAGCCCAATAAACTCCAAGGACCATGATGCTATTATATATAATACGTTATTCCTAGCAAAATTCCAAAATTTTGGGCCAAGTAACCGATTTATAAAAAAAAACATGAATATACTACTGATACCTGCCAAATGCTGAAGTTTGGAAGTAGGTATTGATTCTGCTCTGCGGCGTGAGGCGCTAGCACTTGCTGCTAGCCCTCAGTGATAGGGCGTACAAATACGTCGACACTGTTGTTTACGGGTCCAATTTACTAATAACATACACTGTATACGTGTGTTCACATAATCGAGTTTTATTGTTGCTTGAACAGGTTAACTGGTACATGAACTCATGAGACAAAACTCTCCCTCCCTTTTCCCATGTAGGCTACGTATGGTTTGACGCCGCGACTGGCGTCGTGGGGGGGGGGGGGAAGATTCTTCGCACTTGGTGTAGAACTACTTATCTGACACTGCAGCGCTGAATTCCCTCGGCTGGCGGCTTGGAACTGCTCTCGAACTTGGTGGGCGTCTCGGCGCCTGGCTTCGAAGTTCCTTCTTCCCGGGTCCAACGCAGGACTCTGCGTTTGACGAAGTCTGACTGACTTTTCTCGGATGCTTCCCGCCGCACGTCCCGCTTGACGGCCTCCGACTGAGGTCGACGTCGTGATGCATTCTCGATCCTCGACTGACTCCGGCTGACTGACTGACTGCTCGATCCGCGACTGACTGATTCGACGTCTCTCCACTGACTGCCCCGTTGCTCCCCCCTTCGTGTGGTTTTGTAGCGTCCATCACCATATTCAACTTGCCCCGTCTCTGCTGCACGTGTCCGGGGTGCTTGTCGTCCCTCCGGGTCATAAAACACGTGGCCGCTGCTCGTGTGGTCCGCAGCCGGCGTGGCGTCGTCCCTTGGTTCTGGCCTGGAAGTTTATTGTCCCGTTCTGCACGCACGTCCGCTAAAAGCTCTCATGGTTTATTGCGGTATAAGCCCGGGACAGGCGCAGCTGGTGGTGGGATCTCGGTGTCCCTTGGGCAGCTGCAAAATGTAGCTGTGTCCGCGCCCTGGTGCTTTCCGTTGTCTCCGGATGTCGTCTGCACGTGCAGGAACAGTTGCACATGCCAAAACCTTTGGTAGCGTGCCTTAGCAGCTGCGAGGTTCCTGGCATCCCTCTTCCGGCACGTCCACAAAACCCTTAATCCTTATTGCGGTCGTCCGGCTGCGAGCTCCGCCAGAGCGTGTGTTCTGACGAATAAAATATAGGGACGCAGAATGCGTCACTACCACAGCGTGCATTTACAGTTTTGTGCGTGGAGTAATTTTTACTAAGGTAAAATTAATAACAATATTGTTTTGTCACCTGCATTGTTTTAAGTGAGAGGTCAGTGAAATTTCAGTTCATTATCGCTTATACATTGAATAATATTTAAATTGGTTTAATTCCAAAATAAAAACTTTAATTACATTTAAAACATTGCAGTAAACGCATGTTATAAATGGGATAATTGCTGTTAACGAGAGTTATTCTCCATAAAGTTTTAACACATGCATGTGTAATCTTCCCAGCAAATAGCATTGATATATGTATCTTGGCACTTTTTTAAATCTATAACACAATAAGTTCAAATATTAATCACAATCGCTATTTTTCTAAGGTGGAGACTCAGATAAATGTTTTCCAGATTTGCCACCACACTTCGTTACGTAACCGGAACATATCCTCGGTGAATAAACAGGTCAGTTCTTCACAATGTCGCAAAACTGGCATTGTTCCTTCACAATAAAACCTTTATTCCATCTGCTGAATGCCCTGCAATTGCTTGCACAAAGGCTTAACCCATTCAGTCCCGAATTAATTTATAAGCTCGAAAGTTGCTATCGTTAGATGTTTTGATTGGTGTCAGTAGTGCTTCTCGCAACCAGTGTACAACATAGTGCGTGTTCGTTGACGTCAGCATTAATCATTCACACCGAGAGGTGCAGAAAATTCAACAAATCAGATTACTCACGAGGAAGACGCTCAAAACACCGGCTACTAATTCCCTGTTGTGTACAGTGCCGACCATAAATGCCCTTCACGTGCAACACGTCCCCGCCCCTGGACACGGGGACTGAACGGGTCACATGCCATCGCGAAATCGCTAACTACAACCTCCACTTTTCCTCTAGCGCTGCAGAAATCGAATCACCAATCCGATTCTCTAGCGAGCTCTGCACCTCGCTTTGCATATAAAAAGAATTTCATAGAGATATTGTGCTGCCAGTAAATGTTACTAATATTTTTTGAAGCACATCTGTACTGCATTTTGTTGAGCATTTCAACATTATGGACGTTCTGAGAAATAATTGTTGTTCACTACATTATAATTTGTTAAAACATACCCTATTAAAACATTTACTGTGATGGTAACGTTAGTCTGAATTTACTAAGTAACGTCTTGTTAGTGACTTCAGAATGAGCATAATTTTCATATCAGAACGAAATACTTAATTTTTTAAATGTTACTTTCATAGAATATTTTCGCAGCGCTGCGTGTACCTGTAGAATTTATAGAGCGCGCGGAACATTTATTAATGATAAACACTGGTTTTGTAAGTGAAAATAGAAAAATGAAGGGGAGATAAATGTTTTGTCAACTTTTTAATCTAATATTTCTTATAGCGGAGCACTTATATCGAGATAGTTATCACGCCGCAACTTGGTAGGCTTTGTTGCGGCCCAAGAAAATATGCTAAAGGAATAAATTTTAACAAAAACATGTCCAGATAAAAGTCTCTTCAAAAGTGTTCTATAAGACTACTTGGTTTAAATGCGCTAAAAGTATTTTGTGGGTCAATCATTCCCCACCGCCTCTTATTATTTTTGAAAAGTATGTAGCAATAGCAAAGTTAAGTTAAACACACTGTACTAAGGTTTATTCTGCTCATGTTGGGAAAAGATCAATGCTTTTAGTCTGGCAACTAAAAATGGTGTCACATGTGTACCGGTTTTTTCCGTTTTGATGGGATAACTGCAATTTTAATAAAATAAATACAATTGTGTAAAAATGTTCCGATTCGTATTGTGTTAGTACCTACGCAAGGAATAAACTTTGTTCTTCGCAATATAGTGTAAATATAATAAAAATATGTTCGCATGTTATTTAATATTCTGTCAAAAACTGTATTTAGCAAGCCGTTGGTTTACTCCGTTAATTAATTTAAGTATAGCAACTGAAAAAAAACATTAGTGAAATGGTTAAAAAATACCATTTTTTAAGGGCTTTCCTCCAGAAAAGTAAAAAGTTCCTTTCAGTGATACCTATATTTATTTCACAATTAAATTCGTAACTTTTTCCATTGAAATAAGCTTTTTTATTAACACTCAGTGCAAACACAGTTGTATTTTAAGTGTTTGCTCTTGAAAACACCATTGGAAGGCGGGAATAATAGTTACGAAATAAAGTTAATACTTACAATTTTGACGGGCAATTCGAGACAAACACGAACTTTTAGACGCATATAAATAAATAGAATTTCTTCATTTACCACGAGCTTATAAGCGACCTCTTTGGAACACAAGCTCATCTTGAGTCGGAAACTTCCCCTATGCCAAACTCTCCGTTAATAAATCTCTTTTTCGTCCATAACCTGAGTATAATAACCCTTTACTATACACTTTTGAAAAAAAAAATCTGTGAAAATACAAAAAAAAAAAAAAAGTGAAAAAATTCAGAAATCTTAGTAAAATTACGAATACTTCGTTTTCCAAATAATGTACTTTCCGTTTATTCCGTAGAACTTCCTGTGAATATACTGAATCTCTTCGTAAATTTGCTAATAGGTTCTGCGTATTTTCTGCTTATAAAAATAGATTACGGGGAAAAAGTAATGTGGTTTATTCGGGCGTTTGACAGTATATAAAAGGTAATAAAAAATATGTAAATTATTAACTTTTCTAGTTGGATTTGAAGCTTAGTCAAAAACGTCATATGCCGCAACTCTTACGACTCTGCTACCAACAAACAATAACGCGAAGAAGTTGTAATATGAAAACATAAATGTGAAGCATAAAACATTTTCCGTTTTTGGTAATATTGAGTGTTTGAAACGTTGCTGACTTTAGCAGGTGGGTCGCGCGACTCTTTGATATTTAGAATTGTATTCCGAGAAAACAGAGTATCATTTCTTTTCTTAATGAAGCAGCTTGCGAACACATCCAGTAGCTTATTATCAAAGTGTGCATTTTAGACATTCTGCAATAAAATTTACTTGTCAGATAGCCAGGCAACTGAAATAGTGGCAAAAAAATAAGTAGCTGATGTTATAAATTTATTTGGTGAAGAAAAATTTGATTAACAACACACCAGCCAACCTAATATAGAGTGTAATGGATATTATTGTATTTTTAAGCTTGCAATATCAGCTTCAAAAACAATCTATGAGCTCAAAATGGTTTTATATTTAGTTGCTATAGGCCTACTGTAAAAATTGTTTTTTATGTACAAAAAGGATTTAACAACAATGTTTCCACCGCCGTAATTGTAATTTTACACCTGCAATGTTGATTTTCTCAACGTGTAGAAGTAAAAATCATAACAAGTAGAGTAACCAAACTACTTAACATCTGTTTCTATATGTTCGTGTATCAAATTACATGGACAGCAAAAGAGAGCATACAAATCAACCGTTCACGGATTTTATTAATTGCGAGAAAAAATTATACATATATCATGGCAGAAAGCAGTTTGAAAAATGCAACGTTGATATAATTCCTGTGCATTTCTCACATATATAGTTTCTTGCAATACGACACAGTACCTAATAAATGCTCATGACTTTGATGGGGAATTTTTCCAAAATGAAATATTAACGACACAGTAACAACTAGACCACTAGGGATCCCAGAAAATTTATGAGAGTTACCTGAAATAACACTTTTTGTAATTGTTTGTAGCGTTAGTGTAATTTAGCGATTTGTGTGTATGTATAAATACTTATACTTATATAAACGCATTTATACGTTGTTCACGTTAAAGTGACTACTTTTGAGGCTCTAATTACTTTTTCCTTTCAGCCTTTTTATTCTTTAATCGCCTTTTTAAATAAATATTGTCATGTAAGTAATAAACACAGGGTATATATTCCACCGCACTCAGAAGTTAACATCTAAGGATAAAATAAAACATATCTATTGACTTTTATTCCAAATGAGAGGGCATTCAAAAGTGATCATTATTACCGTAAATAGCCTATATTCATTTATATACATGTATAAAAATTCCTATAAATGTATACATATATAACTAAATATACACATAGGGCATAAACATATATTCAGAATAATAATTTTCACTCAATCTTTAACTATAAATTTACACTTTTGAGGTCATAATGTGGCACTATTCAGCATGAATCATTTTAATGGCATGTGTGTTAATACGCTTGTTCAGTGATTGTATAGCAATAAAATGTACAATTAAAATGTTAGGCACTTAAAGGTTTTATTAATTTTGCACATAATTTGAAATATTTAACATTATGGTACAATTAATAAAGCTATAAATTTATAAATTTTTTATTTTATTAAAAGTGTATAAAATGAGTATTTCTGCAATTTGTTCAATTGCCTACTAAACACGTAAAATCACAGAACATTTGTATGAATCGCTTCCATTTTTTTACAAAGCAACCTTATAATAAACATTAATTTTTGCCAAACAGATAATTCAGTTTAAATTAAAACCACAAACAATCATTACCAAATCCCAGTAAATTTATATCCTTAATGTCTAGCGTTATACTAATGCTGAAATGTGAAAAGCCAACTGTGTGCAGCGCACAGAATCCACTCTCTATCCCATTAAGCTGTGGGCTCATAATATGAATTTATGTAGTGTTATGGTGCACAGATTGCACTTGTGTTTTTATTTTTGCGTTAGAAAGCGGCCTCCATGTTTGAGTTCACTAAAGACCTAACAGTCGGATCAAAACGTTAACTTTACAATTCTGGGCGAGCCATGGATATGAGTGCTGTTTCCAAACGTTAGATTAGGGATGTTTAGTTCAAAGGCCACCTCTTCATGGTTATTTTCCTCCGTAAAAGCGGAAGCATTAAAAGCCCAATTAAATGTATATATATGCTCATAGGTATGTGTAATTTAAATAAATATTTGCTCTAGGTAGATACTTTTTCCGTAAAGTGCTTTCATTTCAAAACATTTACAGCTCAATATGACTAGGTTAATGTACATAAGCTATAATTTGATGCACATTTTGCATTCTTCTGTCATATGTAAACAGCATTCATATGGAGCCGATCACTTTATTCGTACGTCAGTAGAACGAAACTGTAAAGTTTTTTCGAACACAAGAATTTTACTTATAAGCCATTTTGTTTCCTTTTATATGAATACAACATAATAAATATAATAAAAAATGCATTGGCTACAAGTGTAAACGTTACCCTATTAAAACGACATGATCTCATATAAATGCTTTTCATACATCACTGCCAACATTACAAGCAGCATGCCTGAAAGTTTGCTCGTTAAATATACGTATCTTTAGGTTGAGAATTTTTTTTAAGCGTGTGTTCAAATCCGCTCCGTGAACTAGCGCTTATCCATGGTGTGTTATATGTAATATATGAAGGAAAACACACGAAGTGATGTTTGGTTCAGTTTTAAATCTCAGTAATCGCCTTCGAAAGCTAGGAGGACTTCCTACCACAGGCAAATTGTTCATGCCAATATAGTAGGTGTGCCACACTGTCCATAGCGTAAATCGTATCTTCCAGCTACGTGAGATTTAATAATGCAATGCTCTGTTAATTTGTAACCTCGAATATCATGGTGTCTTATTTAAATCTCACAAAAATTAAACTTTAGGTTACTCCAAAATTTTGCGTGTTTATAATTCTATGTTACATCCACGTTACCTTAAAATTAACAAAACAATTAGTATAAACGCTAGAGTTTTAAATAATTTCTAATACTAGAAATTTGCATACAATTTACGAACGTAGTAGCAGCTCCCTATTTTCGCTCACGATAAATCGATCTTATAATTAAAATCTAACCCACGATTTTCCTTTATAGTACCGGTAAGAAATTCTCCATTTATATTATTTCACTGTTCATATTTCCAGTTTTACACATTATTACACAATTTTCTACGAACATGTTTCACATGGAAAGTTAACAAATTGATGGCGATAGTTCGACAGGCAACAAACACATTTGTTACCTGCCACTTACACAACCAAAACACCGCCTTGGATCGTCAAAAGTATACGGTTTTGCACCTTGCATTTTGTAAAATCGGCAATATAAAAATAAATTCCCTTTTTTTCAATACTATTAAGGCAATACTTATATAATTCTCTTTATCTCAGTGTACATGGTGGTTATTTTTTTTAAATACGTTAACTGAAGTATATGGCGAAAACATGATACATTAGGACTGACTTGAGAAATAGAAACACACCTTTACCGGAAGTAAAATTAAATATCCGGCACAGAATATGGAGTTTGGAAAGTAATGCACACAGTAAGACATTTTGTAACATTTTGCAAATAATTTCTTGGAAAAAATATTAACCTAGAAGGTTCTTGTAACACTACAAATAAATTATTGCATATTTAAGACACCGAGATACCTATATGAAACTGAAAAAAAAAATTAATTATATATCACCAAAATATTTATGAACATGAACTCTACGATGCTTAATTGTTAAAATAAAATGTACCGGCATTTTTTTGCATTATAAACTGTTGTGAACTTTGCTCTAATACACTTGTAGTATTAACAAAATTAACTTTGCAAATAGGTAAAAAAATTGTATAAGTGCAAAAAGTTTTTACTCTCTATTTAACCGGAACAAGAGGTAAACAACGTGTTTTAATGGTTTTAATTTTTGCCTGATAACTGCCTTTCAAAGTTCACTGCTCTTATGACGGGAGGGCTTAATAGCAGAAACATTCGTGATTTTTGAACTCAAACCATCGTCGTGCGAATGCGTAATAACGATCTGTGCTACGAATACTACCTCATTTAATTGTCCTTACGTCATCTACATTACCTCTGGCTTATTATTATAAACATGCGAAATATTACGTAAAGTTTTAGACATTTCTTTTTTTTTTTTTTAGATTTGGTAATGTACTGTTATTGGCGCTATCTTTATTTCGCATATTTTACATAGTCTAAATATATTACATGGAATCAAACGGATTTATTTAGATAAAATGAAAAAGTTCGGTCTCACATTCTTGACAATTTACAATTTGTTGTTACAATTTCCCAAAAATCAGTGGGCTAAGCCAGGTTCGTTAAGGGATGGAAGTCTTAATTAAATAAACTGGTTTATTATAATTCCTAATTTTATTTACAATGACTATGAACCAATTTACCTCGACCAAATATCTCACAATAAATTTTTGTCACTTGCTGATTTCAATTATGGACTCATTCGTCACATTTTACAATTACCTCAGCTATATTAATGTAATTAAATAATTAAAAATCGTTCCCGATATACAGTAAGTCAAAACCTATTTAATTATTTTATAAATTATATGTCCATATTTTACAGTTCCAATATTTACAATACATCTGTATCACATGAACATACAGTCTCACCTCAGTTTACTCCAGATCCTACCAGTCCGCTATGTTTTAGAGTTCTCCGAGCGTCCTCATGCACACTAACCTTCACTCGTCTGTTCACTCCAGAAACACTTCGTACACCGTCTTCTGCAAACTCCCGTCGTCGTCCGTCCTCTTCACCGATGTCCCTCACCGCATTCGACTTTACCCCGATTACCGCACTTAGCAAAATACTTCTACCAACAGACTGCCGAACCTCGGACCACTGCATTTGTTATAGAGTCGTAGGCCCTCGCCCAGAATATTATGCGCATCAACTAAAATCGTCGGCTTCTCCAGCAGGGGGGAGAAAAGACTGTGACACTAGCCAGGTCAGCTGTCAATCATTCGCGGCAGTCGCAGCGGCGGGACCACGGACGCTGAGCCTGGGAAATGGGGAGAGTCGAGGTGGGTCACCCTCGCAGATTCGAGTCTGTGCATTAGACCCGCACCCCGTGCAGCAGTAGGCGGGTATTACTGTCCCCTCCTTAAGCCTGATCGTCTCGAACAGTCTTTCCAATATCTGGAAATTTCATACAGTGTCAGTTGGTCGATCTGGACAACCTTAGGCTTCGCCTGAGAGCCCTGTCGACAAATCGGGTAGATCACATCATTCATCTGCTTCAAGATCCTGTACGAGTATTCCCAACATTTCCGTAGCTTTGCGCAATACCTCTTCCGCTACTGAGGGTGGTACAACCACACCAGCTGTCATTGAAAGGTATTTTCAGGCATTCTCCGGCCATATAGTGTTTTCATTCTGTAACTATTAATTTTAAGGTGCCTTCGGGGAATCTCATGAATGTAGGCTAACTTTTGATGTAGTTTTATGGCATATTCTGCGGTGGCTACTTCTTCTTCCATTGAATGTCCGAACAGCATGTCGCCAGGTAGGCGGAACTCTTTCCCAAACAGCATATTTGAAGGTTTTACCGTTTTAGACTCGTGGACTGCCGAACAATAGCCCGGAGAAATAAGGGCACCTTGGATACCCAATAATTCTGGTTTTCTTCTACGAAGATCGGAAGATATTGTTCCAGGGTGCGATTTAGCCCCTCGACCATCACATTCGACTGAGGGCGTAATGCTCTGGTATGAGTTTTCATCATTCCTAAATCCTTGTTATCTACTGGAAAAGAGTTGCTTCAAATTTTCGTCCTTGATCAGAATAAAGCTCAAGAAGCACTCCACACCTGGAGAAAACCTGTTCTACAAGTGCATCAGCTACAGTGCCAGCCTCTTGGTTTGGAACTGATATGATCTAGTGACACTTTTTGAAGTAATCTTGCGCTACCAGAAGGTACCGATTCCCCCTCCCCGGCACAGTGACTGGTAATTGTCCGAGAATGTCCACTGCCATCCTCTCAAATGGGGTCCCGACATTGTATTTCTGAGGGGGACCTCGTCGCTTAATCCTCGGACCCTTCCTCAACGTCTTTCCGACAATGCATCCAATATAATCTCAGTCGTACTCTGTCGAGAGTCTTATTTACACCGAAGTTACCACCTGCTGCTGTGTTGTGCATTTGTCTTAAAATTTCTGGGATTTGGCACTCTGGTAACACCAATTGTAAGCGACTTGTTTTCAATCATTATTTTCCCAGATCCTGTAAAGCACACCATTCTCCAGAGTAAGGAAATTAAACTTTGCCCAGTATACAGAGCCTTGAATTATTGTCCTTTTTGTCTTCCATGATGCATCACCTTTGTCCTCCAGGCGTTCACAAGGACAACTAATGCTTCTCATGGTCTTCTGGAAAGTGCATCTACATTGCTGGGAAGGCATCCAGAATTGTGATGTATTGCAAATTAATATTCTTGCAGGTGTTGTATCCACCAGGCTATCTAACCCATGGGGTTCTTGAAATTTAGTAGCCAGCATAATGAAGCATGATCAGCTCTTCGGGTGAAATGTCTGCCATAAAGATATGCGTGAAAATAAGCAATTGCCTTTACCACTGCCAGAAGCTCCCTACATGCTTAACAGTAATTCCTCTTAGGCTTGTGTAGCACCTTACTGAAGTACTCCAGTGGCCTCTCCTTATCATCCTAAATCTGAGAAAACACAGCCCCGATACCTACATCACTAACATCAGTATCCAGTATGAATTCACCATCTCTACTCGGGAAACCCAACACTGTGGAGGATATCAGAATTTCCTTTAGGTATGTAAAAGCAACTTCGCAGTCTGGGGTTCAATAAAGTTATATTTTTGAATGAGTCAATTCATGCAGAGGCTTGGAGATCATGACAAGCACAGGCAAAGATCGATGGTAGTAAGCACGCAAGACAAGGATGCTTCGCATTTCAGTTTTATGAGTTTTTAGAGTACAACGTCTTATAGCCCTGGTCTTCTCAGGGCCTGTTTCAATCCCATAGGCCAACATATGACCTAAAAATTAATTTTCTTTTGGAAAAGGTGGCATTTCTTAGGAACTAATTTCAGGTTAGTTGCAGAAACTTTCAGGGGCATTGCATATCCCCAAAGGGCAAAACCTTCACTTGCCAGGTTCCTTTCCCTTGGACACAAAAGGCCACCTAGGACTGCCAATATTTGCTCTATCATGTTTAAAGTAGAAACCATGGTGAACCTGCTAGGCTATTCAGTGTGTCATCTATCCTTGGGAGTGGGTAAGTGTCTTTCTTGGTCACATTATTAGTTTGGCAGTAATCAACACAAAATATAACAGAGCCATCTTTCTTTTCAACAAGCACAATGGGAGAAGACCATTGACAGGCTGATTGCTCTATCACATATAATCCTTTATTTATTTCAGAATACCATCAACCACCTCATGTGAAGCTAGCGGTAGTCGCCTTGGTGGCTACTTTATGGGTCTCGCATCCACTGTGTCGATGTGATGTCATGCAATGCTAGTTCAGCCCAGGTAATCGGCTCACAGAAGAAAGCATCTCTATTTTTCTGTAGAAATTCTGAGACAGCCTTCTCTTGCCGTCAACTGATATTTTTTCTTGTCATTGTCAGCAGTTCCCTCAGAGCATCTGGTGAGGACATTCGTTATTTTGTGGCATCGAAACTTCTGAAACATTTGGAAGTACCTGTGAGACCTGCTTGCAAATCCGTATTAGGCCACCCTTCTCAAGACGGATAGCATGATAAGATAAATTAATCATCCTCACTGGCGAACTATCCATTTTGAAGAAATAAAAGCCATTGCTACAATCACACCATCTGGTAAAATACCATCTTTCTGGACTGGTTCGATTATGTCTAACTACATGACAAATTTCCCCTGCCGTCTGAATGAAATAACATTTTCTCTAGAAGCAGGAAGCATAATCGTCTCATAAGCTGTCAATCATTCCCGGCGGCTGTGGTGACGGGACCACGAGTGGGTCTGCCTGTGGAGAGTGGAGGTTTGACGTGGGTCATCTCCATAGAGCCGAGTCAGCGCATTCCGCCGCGGCCCGTGCGGTAGTAGGTGCGTAACAATATTGATCATTTTAAAGAGTTTAGTTGATATTTTTAAGGTTAAGGTCAAACATATCATAAATTAAAATAAATATGGCAACTGCCCCATTACAAATACGTTTTCCCAGTACCCCATACAGTGTGGTGGGAGTCCTTAATTTCCTAGAAAATTCTTAGTACTGACTTTACATATTTCGACACAATTTTTCAAGTTCAGATAATCCGTTTAAACATATGTTCTGAGGCTCTTGAATATTTATTTTATGCAAACTCGAATAACGTTTCGGTAGCATAAGTTACCTTCATGCAATTTGTTATTCCGCATGTCACATACCAGAACAGACAACTAAAAAAAAGTTAGTCTATCTGTGTGACACATGCGTTTGTAACGAGAAATATTTAACCCCTCCAACCAACATTCTATGGATAAGCTCATTATCATTCTCTCCCGGGAACTTTCATTCATCGATTCTACATTAAACAAGGTTATTGGAAAGCGGATTCGTTTCGACTGCCTGCGAGGCCTCAACGCTGAATGGGGTCCTATATCGATGAAAACATTAGCGGAGGGCTTACTTCGCTGCACAATGTAGTAATTCGACAGTTTATTTAACTTATTTTAGAATTATTTATTTATGGAATGTAGTAATTTTCACTCACAATTTTTTTTTTTTTGTTTTTCAGATAAAATAGGCTTCCTTTTTAAGCCCCTATATATAGTTTTTGGTTTAAATGTCAGTTTAGGTTCAACTCTCATTTTTAGGAAATTCAGGTTACATAAAATAGTATTCAAGTATTTCTCAACATAATATTATTTTAAATTTTATTGTGTTGTTTCTGCTATTTCTGCATAGAAGTTAAGAAAATATTATGTAATTGCGCTTTAGTTTTAAGTGACCTAACGAAGAATTTAACATTCATTTTCAGTATTTTATCTTATGTCTTGTTCGAGGTATTGTTAAATATTTTTAATTATGATGTAACTCTCTTGCATTTGTGCCGAATCAACATTTAGGCAGATGGCCTATAGTTATCATTACTGAATAGTATGTGAAAAATTTGAGTTTGAAGTAAGGAGATGTAAAGCAAAACGGTCCTTACATATTCTCTGCGTAAAAATGAAAATTCACAATGCTTATTCATACTATTATAAATTAATATTGCTTCTTACCTGATTTATGGATATATATGGAGGTTGAATTTTTTTACGATGGGAAAATATCACTAATCTTTTATTTGCACTCGCAAAATACGGAGTTTTCTTCTTTTGAATTTCCAATCACTCTGTTGTCATTTTCCTAATTCGTGTATTACGTTCTTTGTATGTGTATCTTGTTTTGAATATTGAATTTTTGTATGGATTGTTTGTGTTTGTGCATCTGTATATTAGTAATGTTGTTGCGATGTTGTATTATTGTGCGGAATTTAAATGTTTTAGCATTGATGTAGTATTTAGAAAATATTTTTATCGTTTCTACTTCCATTAGAGAAAGTGGATTAGGAAATTCCCCACTTATTCTCACGAATTTTACTCTACTCTCACACCATTGTTAGCACACACATTGATTTCATCGTTGTGAGAGATGATACTATCATCACTGAAGATAATTTGGGTACCCTCTCATTTCTTCCAATAATATTTTAAATTTGAAAAATGTAAATATGCACTTTTACATGGAAGATTCATCAGTAAAGCAGCTGCCAACATAGAACTGTATTTTAAGCAAACAAACTTGCCAATGACAAGAAAATTCGCTGAAGGTTAAGGCGTAATATTTGAAAAACACTTTTTATTAGTTGATTACAAAGTTGATGCATTTGAACAGTTAATTCTAAAAACTAATCCGATGCGAAAATCGAAAACCACTACATTGCAAATAAAAGAAAATGTGCATTGTAATAGTGTGTTTTATGTTTACGAGTATTTAAAATCACTTACACGTCAATGAGGTGTTCTTCAATATTAAAGAATCCTGCGGTAGGATGCCGCTGGTTGGCGGATTTTCTCGGAGATTTCCCTTTTCCCCTTGCCCTTTCGTTACGGCGCAGCTCGATACTTACCTCGCTTCACCCTCATCGGTTCTCTAGACCTCGATGTTAACATATTATAATATTTATTCGTATATTTCAGTTAACTCATATCCCATTATTCAATACAAATAATAATTAAGCGAAATATTTTAAACATACGTCATTTCATACCATGTCGTCACAGATAACTTGGTTTTCTGTGACGACATAGTAAAGCAATAGCGTATGTTAAAAATATTTCGCTTAATCATTCACACACATTGCATGAATCCTTCAAAGAACTCACAAAATAGCAACCTTCTTATCTTACTAATATACTACCTAAATAAAACCTATTGTAACTAACTTCAAGAGAAAATCTCCCAGGCGATATAACAAGCTAAGCATAACCTGTGCTATTATGAAAAGAATTAGGATGGTTTTAGTCTATTCTATGCAACCACTTCAGTTATTACTGCATTGGCTTAAGTCTGCAGAAACACAGACATAATGTACATATCCATAAGAATTCGGAAATAGCGATGTTTTGTAATAATATATGTAGCAAAAAGAAGCCTCACTTAGTACAGTAGCTTTCAACCAGTCAATCATTTGGTTTTTTATAACAACGTTATCAGGGAATGGCATGTGCCATTAACTGCTTACAGTGCACCTACAAAAATAAAATTGTATCCCAGAGAAACAAACAGAAAACACAACAAAGGTATGTACTGGATTAATAAAATTAATACAAAGTTGTGTAATTTCGGAATCTGTAGGACTTCAATTAGTAAAAGGGTAACCAGCTTAAAATGAAGCTTGCAGATACAAAAGTTTTTGTGAAAACACTCTCAGACATACAATTACCAGTAAAAGAACAAAGAAGAAATAAGGTGGAAGATAAAAAAAACAATATTAAATAAAAAAAATTACCCAAATTACTCATTTCATCGATTCGCATATTGTTGTAAATGTGTTCGTTGTTGGTTTAAACTGGAAAATCTAGGAAATGATTGGAGTCACTAAGAAAATGAGGATTAGGGGGTAGTACTGATATTTGCTTAAAAGCAAATTAGGAATCATTCATGTAATTAAAAAGAAATTTGTTTGTAAGGGCGAGGCTTTTACAACTGCTGATAAAAGTAAATAAGTCGCGTCGTTGCCTCCAGAAGAGTCAAGATGAAAGAAGAGAGAAAATAGATGCTACATGAAACTACCTACATTTCCCAATGGAGGTATAGTAGGGAGCTGACGAGAAGGCATGGCTGCGTGGTGGGGTGGTGGTCGGGGCCGCAAACCCTCCCTTGCCAATCCCCGTCGTTTATAGCCCGCTTTTGCAGTAACGGGTCACCCTCACTACTAGTCATTCCAAAAGAAACAGCTCTCTGGAAGTCAGTCACGAGTAAGTGTCGGTTGCGTGCGTATCAGGACAGTATGTTATGGCGCAGTCTAGGAAGAATGGGAAAACTACACACAGCGAAGCGAGGAAGGTGATCAGACATGTAATTAATAAATGTGACGAAGAAGCTGCTGAAGGTCAAATAAAGCATTAGTTATCTCAATCCAATCTACGTGCATCAGAATACACTGGAATTTCAATGAGAAGTGTTTCCAAACTTCGCGAAGAAGATTCCGATGCTTGTAACAGTTCGCTGTCAACACCAGGAAAACACCGAAAGCGCCCAGATGAAATAAATATGCACTGTGACTCATTTGATAGGAGAGTAATCAGTGATGTAATTCATGATTTTTACTTAGTACGGAAACAATTACCAACATATCCTAAGCTTCTCTTTGCTTTGAAAGAAAAAAATGGTTCTCCATGGGATGTTCATGCTCAGGCGGATACTGAAAGAAATGGGGTTTTAATGGAAACGGTGTAACAAACAGTTCTCGGAAAATATTAGTGGAAAGACCGCACATTGTCCACTGGCGTTGTAAATACTTAAAATCCACTACAGAATGGAGGGGCGCCCCATAATTTATATTCATCAAACCTGGAATGATAGCAACACCACATTTAACAAATGTTGGCATAGTGATACTGAACGTGGTGTGTTAAACAACACCAGTTCTTCGAACCGTTTAATTGTTGTTCATGCAGGTGGTAAACCTGCATTCATTGAAAGTGCACTGCTAATTTATCCAGCAGGCAGAGCTACGAGGGACTACTATGGGCAGATGAATTCTACGAACTTCGAAAAGTGGATGCATAATCAGTTCTTGCCAAACCTACCAGAAAAGTTTATTATTATTATGGATAATGCGTCTTACCATTCAGTGGAAGAACATACCCCATCGAAGTATGCAGTGAAAAAGGAAATTGAGTCATGGTTGACCAATAAGAACATTCCCTTTTCTTATGAAATGCGAAAAACAGAGCTTTTCGACTTAATTGCGCAAAACAGGATACCTGAAACAGTATTTTGCATTGACCAACTTTGAGAACTGCACGTGCACGATGGTCTTTGACTTCTTCTTTATATGTGGTAACTTAATCCCATTGAACTAGCGTGGTCTTAAACAAAGAGACTAGTGCGAGAAAAGAACATTGCTGCTAGCTTGTCGTTAACAAAGCTAATGGAAATCACGACGGAAGCAATATCTTCCGTGGCTGAAGAAGACGCGCAAGGATACTGTTCGCACCAAAATATAGAAACAGACTACTGGCAAAAGGACTGTCGTGTGGAAGACGCAATAGACAGTTTTGAGATATGCATAGGCCGTGACTCCAGTGGCTCGAGTGATTCATCTGAAGAGGAATCGTCCTCTTCCGAGTCGGAACTGGCGCTGCCACTTCCCGAAAGTGAATAAATTATCACCGAACAACAACACCCACTGTTTGAGGTAAGCGGAAAGAGTATCTCCTTTCAGAGTATTTTAAAGTTATGCATTCCTGATCTGAACTGTTTCCGCCCTAAATTTGTGACATCAAAATTGTTTTCAGGTCACTATGGTTGTTTCGCAGGTATTCAAGTAAAACAATTTAAGTTAAAACAGTTTGAAAATGCTTTTTTTGGCCATATTGAAAGTCTTCAAATTAGTGTTGGTAGTGTGACAGATGTTTTGAAAATTGTAACTATTAGGAAATATGATTTAATTTTCGTACGGGAACAGATTCCGAACATGTACAATAAATAGCATGCTTTAAAAACTTGTACTTAAAACACAATGCAAAACATTTCGCGCACCAGGCAGAAGGGCGCCTAAAATGGGGAATTTAAAGGTTACTTAAAAAAAAAAAATAGAGGCGTATACCATAACATTATATAATATGTTTGTATGCGTGTCGTATGAAAGGAAAATCTCCCTGCGAACTGATAGTTTTAGTACTGGTAGTACGGGCTAGAGACGCCGGTGGCGACATTGCAGCCCACCCACCCGAGTGAAGACGGGGCGAGGCAAAAGCGCATTCAGCCACACTTCCCTCTTGATGACACCAGCCCCGAAACGTACCTGTCACCGGAAGTCGGTATCGAACAGCGGACGTCATTAGCGAAAGGCGAGCTAATTCCTCAATTTACCAGTTTCGAAAAAAAAAAAAATCGAGGTAATTTAACTCATTTAGACCTAGTGTACACAACTGTGTACATTACGGACGTATATGTAATTTTAGGTCTGTACTGCACATTGCGAAGCTCAATTACCAATGATCTTACCTGTGGGTAAATTATTCGCAAATCGTCTTACTGGTCTAGGTCATAATTGGTTCATAAAACTGTAACCGAACATATAGCTACAGCTCATTGGCTGTGACAACGAAACAAGTGTTTTGTACAGTACTCCTAAGTACAGTACAGACCTAAGTACAGTACGCATCATAATATTGTCTGTTTGCAGCACCTGAAACAGTAAATTAAAGTGGGTCTCAAAGGTTTAACACGCTGCCTTTACGCTACAAAGTTTCTTGATAACCTTGTTCGAATTCCCGGATGTCCGTGGATTTTGGCGACGGTTACTAAGTTACCTATACTTCCCCGATACAATGCGGGTGCGTTAAATCCAGCAATAAAAAAAATTACAATGTTCCGTTTTAAAATTTATAATTTATTCTTTTAATTAATTATTATAAATAAAAAGTAACTCCAACCTAAAAGAGAATCTTGAATGTTGCCTATCATATTAACTAGCTGAACCAACAGGAATAATCACAAACACTGCAAGGACAAATTGTAAAAAAAAAAAGAAATCATAGTTTTCTTGCTGTTACATTTTATAGTCGCTGTTTATTTACCGAAAGAGGTAACGAAACACACACTCAGACATTTTCGCAATGTAACCACATCGTTGTATACGCACACTAAAAAGTCACGAATCGCAAAGCTCTTTTCCGTACACCCACATTAGCTTTCCTAAATTTTTTCAGGACAAAGTCAAATGCCTCATATTTGAAGTTCCCTACTGTATATAAAGCATGCATTTGCAGGTTAAAAACATCCATCGCAATGTAGGAAGTTTGCTGAAATATGTCTTACCGTGACTTTGCTTCCCTTTTTTATTCCTGAAACTCTACATATACCACATGAACATGTTTCTTTATCAATGACTAGTACTCGTTCGGATCATACGCTTAACGTTTTCTTTAGTCACCGGTTTTTATTGTTGTATTTATGACGTTAATACAGACGAGTTCTCTGAACCAGTTGGATTTGACAATTTATACAAAAAACACAAAACCTTTATAATTGAATATTGTCATTCTTTCGTTTAACCATAACTGGATAAAGTTTAAAACGTGATATAAGAAGACATGTAGAAACACAAATTCCAAGTATAATTAATTTAAACAAAAATTTAGTAGAGGGATGATGGAAAGTTTGGCGACAAAGACGATTTGCCCCTGATCAATTTGCTGCGTGTGCGAGAACGGAAACGAGCACGAAAGCACGGTGTTAAGATGTGATGAGGCTTTAACTGAACGGCCTGTCTGATCACACCTTCAAACATTAAACCAGGCTACGAGGGTGATTGCAACAGCACCTTGTGAAAGACAGTTGCAGAAATCCCTACACCGGCCAGTAAACAGGGCCTGAAATATTTAACAATGGAACCGATATAGGCCAGCGTAACACCGGGAGCTGCATCTTTTGTCGTCGACCCTACCAGAGAGAGGAACACTGAAGATGGGTGTGTCCGGCCGTCGTTAACGGCCTCTCAGATTCAGCCTCCGGCAACATGGACAAGGTGGAGACTTCCCAATTAGATTGTGATAGTAATGGCATAAGGTATTAAATCTAATCATAATTAATAAGCATCTTGGGATACCATTTAAAACTCCCCGGATCAATAATCACGTAAATTGTATAATCCTTATGTGTAATAAACTCCATCTAATACTGCTGTGCTCTACCTAATCACAACTCATTATTTAAGCTGCGCTCTTAGACACTTTCACATATGAATGGCTTAAAAGCTATTTCGTAACAACGGGCCAGATGTGGGTAATCTTCTGTCTCATTACATCTCTTCCTACCCTGACCGTACTGCCGACAAGACTTATGGTTTACAGAAAAGTGGTGTAAAATGGTACATTGGAAATAAGGAAGTTTTATTTTTTCCCAGGGATGTACTGCAGATCGGCAAGCGCAAGGTGAAAATCACGCAACGATTCAGCTAACTTTTGTTTCGTAGGCGCCATGGACCCTACACTGAATTGGATTTGCGTAAATATCACCTGTCGTTAAAACAAAACCGCGCATATTACGCCAAGAATAACCTTGCATCACGTCGATTTAAAGACACGGCGCACGAAAAGTTCCCCATTATAGTCGGACTGTTTCCGAGGGTGTGTGAAATTGGTGGTTCAAGTTTGACTCAGAAATTGGAGAGCGGAAAAAAAATCGGCTATCAGTATTGGGATGATCCGAATGAGTTAGTTGATAGTCTGAGACTTCTGAATACTTCGTAGGGAGCACGAAACAACTCGCAAACGAAATAAATATTTTCCATCATCGATGAACTCGCGTATACGGGCTACATTACATAATGACCAAGTATGTATTTGCTGACGGGCTGCACAAATACGGTAGGATAAATTATCTACGCATAAAATACGTCATGAAATGGGCGGACGATGTTTTACACTATGACATAATCGAAATGTAAGACTTTGCTCGTGTTAATAAAGGTCACTGCTACATTTGGACCATAATCGATACTTTCTCCATGTATGCCTGGGCCAGGCCGCTCAAGTCGAAGAATGCGCGCGACGTCACGAAAGACGTGGCGGATGTGTTGCGCGAAGGACGTATACCGAAAACTCTCCATACCGATTGTGTTAAAGAATATTTTAATGCAACTTTTCGTTCACGGATGAAAAAGTATGGCATAAGTCATTATTCTACATGCTCTGGGCTCAAGGCCACCACCGTCGAGCGTTTTCACAGGACGTTCAAAGCTAAACTGTGGAAACATTTCACTGCGAACGGAAACTACAAGGGGTTGGATATACTCCCAAAACTCGTTCACAAGTACAACTCTACCGTTCATTATACCAATCGCATGAAGCCCAAAGAGGTGAAAAACGACTCCCAGGTTCGGACCGTGTATGCTATTCCGAAGAGGAAGGACCCACGCAATCCTAAAGCCGAAATCGTTGAATTAGTGAGCATTTAAAAAAAAAGGGGAGTTTTCTACAAATGATTTTGTCAGCACTGGTCTGCAGAATTGTATAAAGTGGTACATATACGAAACTCTTACCCAAGCATATATTACCTCGAGGACCTACGCTGCGAACCCATCATTGGTGGATTTTACACTTAACAGATCTGGCCTACGCAGTTTCCAGACATGTACTTGTTGGAGAAGGTGCTGAAAGGATGTAATGGTCACTTGTACGTGCGGTGGCTGGGACACTCCAAACATGATGACTCCTGGATCGCCGATAAAGACATTTTCACAAAAAAAAAAAAAAAAAAAAAACCTACCAAAAGTTTTATCTAATGTACAGATATTATTTTTAATATAATAAATCTTCACATGTGTGCTAAGCATCTCTTTCTTTCATTTCCATAACTGTTGTCCCTCCAACGCCTGCGGGCTGTTATGTATTAACGCAGGGGTTCGAGATTAATCTTTAAATGTTTAAAGTTGGAGTAAAACTATTAAGCGTTTCATACTATATATACTTAACTTGGTGTATGCTTTTTTTTTGGATGTACTAACAAGAACATAAAACAATTTTTTAGCTGTTTTTTGTTTCACATTTGACGTGATCGACATAATAAATATTTCTTTTTATAAATTATGGTTTGCGTGCTAAATATTCCAAGTTTTGTTAACTAATGTGAAGCTGATTATGAATTGATAGTGCAGATACTTCTACACATAATATTTTTCCTGTGCGCTGGCTTTAATTTGGTTTTAGAGACGTTTGGAATATATGTGATGGGAGTATAATTTTTTTCAAGGAATGTTTTTTTTGTTTTTACAAATCAGTATGGTAACAGGCATCATTTTTATCATCAGTTGTTCTTTTTGTCCCCATCAGTATGTTATGTCTGTTTTTCATAAATTAATGTTATGTTTGATTTTCATAAATCAGTATGGTAACATGTATGTTTTTTTCATCAGTAGGGTAACATGTATGTTTTTTTCATCAGTAGGGTAACGTGTATATTTTTCTGAAGTGTCGAACCTGGACCCTCCTGTCAGAGTGCCCTTGTGTGTATTCTCGAATGGGCTAAAGAGAAGTGTGTTTCATTTTTCTTACGTATTAAAGTTTGTATGATAAAATAAATACGCATTCGTGAATTCTTATTGCTATGTATTAAATGTATACATGATAAATTAATAAGCATGAGATCTCTTTTGGATTAATAAATTTAACGTAGCTAGCATAGGCGAGCGAGCTGCCCTCCTCCGTTCCCAGGTGGCCGTTGCGTTTTCACCACGAATGGCACAGTCCAACTCACGGCTGCCATTTCGTGAATACTTCATGCGGTGCCTAACTTAACTCCGGTCGTCTCTGCAGCCGCTACACGGCACATCTAGAGATAATTTCTGAGGCTACCTTCATTTGCAAAGTGTTTTACCTCTGATCCTCAATTTATTTAAATAAATAATTACGTTCATACACGTAAAATATATCATACATTATTTTAGTGATGGCTAGAGTCTCATAAAATATTTTTATTTTTTTGTTTCTTTAAATTATAACAAAACTGATAGATACTAAATATTTTGTTTTCTTTAACAACTGTGTTTTTTTTAACTTACATGAAAAGGACATAACTCGAGATAAAAAAAATGTATATGTTATTTTTAACACATTTATTTATGCACACATATAACAATATTATATAATACAAGGAATCTTTTTTTTTATGTGTGTTTCTTCTCTGAGTTTTGAAGGGCATTACAAACTCAATATTTTTTTTACCATGGGTTCCTAATAATATTTTTTTAAAGTAACATGGGTTATCATAACTCTTCAGTCTTAGGGTTGCTCAGCGGGCCTTGCACTAACCCCTGCGATGCGGTGTGTCGGAAACTGAGGTGGTGCAGCCCTCGAAATACTCCTTGCATGAAAGGCAGTCCCGTATGTCTTCGTCCTTCTACAGGAAGACCGGCAAATAATTTAATGCGATCGAAATTTTGTAAGGTGCGTAGACCAGGAGGAATTCTATCGGCAGGTACAGTAACTCGTCCCGTTTGTCCAAGGCACTAAGCGAGCGGACCCTTCCAAAAGCCAAAATGGCCGAAATAATTTTATGGCTGCTAGGACAACGCGTGTACATTTCTAAGAACTAGAAAAAGATTATTTCTGGAAGGGGCTTGAGGGTGTCTTATAAATAGTTTTTATTGGGGAAGAAATAGTGTGCCCTCGCGATTAAAGTAAGTCGCCGATTGGTGAGAACAAAGGTTTCCGAATACACCCCCAAATAGTTAGCCAATGAGTAACGTTGACGGAGCAATTCAATATATTGGAATGGGGTGGAGGGGAACTGACTAATTGGTAGAACGAAGGTTTCCGAAAACACCTGAGTAATAAGCCAATGAGAAACATTGGCATGAGAAACATTGGAAACATCGCAAGCAAAATGGCGTCAATTGCCGCAAATATGTCGTAACGACTTTAGCCAAAGAACGCCTGCTAATTTGCTTGCCAGACGGTAGTCCACCCGATAAGAAATCTTTTTGCAGAACGCATTAGCCCATTAGTAGGGACACCCGAATTTCGCGAAAGGCATTTCGTAACATTTAAGCCCAAATCTTCTTTCTTGATTGGATTATCTAGATGTTTCACGTCTTAGGTGTCTGGCCCCGAATCACAGACGTACAGTATCAGAGTTACCCAATTCTGATTGGCCAGCCAAGTGAGAAAAGTTTTCTCACGAAGACACGCCGCCAATAAGCTAAAGAAAACTGCTGGTATGGGCGTAGGGTGTTAAAATCTAGCGTGTTCGAAAATATTTTCGCGAAATCCGGGTGTCGCTAACCCATCAGACACAAGACGCGTCCCCAAATCTCGCGCAGATACCAGAGAACGGCCACGCTATTTCACCTCTGTGCGCTTGTTTGGTCTGCGTATTTAGAGCGACCACTGAAATCCTCGTAAATGCATTTCTGCAAACGTGCGCCATTTTAAATCGGTGCGTGCTCGGAGGCGACGTGATGTTCGGCGATCTCGAGCACCGGCCGTCCTTCCCGCGGCTCGCTCTTCGCCTCGTCAATAATCCACGAGTCCGAGCACAGCCGGAGAATTGGAACAGCAGCGCAAATATTTACCTGCGCTGTACACACACGCAGGCGCGGAAGCTGTGCGGCGTTACCCGGAGAGCTACGAAATGCAAATCGCCAGTTGTTACCTCGCAAATAAAACCGCTCAAGGATCTCCCCGTGCTTAGTCCACAAAACTCGTACGACGACTTTCGGCGGGAAAACGGTTTGAAAATTTATCCTTTCAACAGAGTTTTGTGGAGTGAGTGAGCAGATTTGGGTGACTCTTAAAATCGAGGTCTTGAGAGAGAATGCGGGTGTAGAGAGTTGAGTGTGGAGCAGTGCCGGAATGAAAGGGCAGGGAAACGGGATATTCCCGAGAAAACCCGCCGACCAGCGGCATCGTCTGGCACGATTCCCTAATGCGAAAATTCGTGAGTCACCCCGCCAGGTTGGAGGGAACAATTCAACCGATTCCTATCAAATTTGGCACAGAAGTATTGTTATCGTTAACAATCCTTAACACATTTAAAATAGTTTTATGAAAAAAACCCGTTTTTAAAAACGGCAGTAAAATTAACAAAATTTATGATTTTTGAAATTATTTTATTATTGTTGAGTTCTAAAGTTATTTTTTTTGTTAATTCTTTTTTGATTGCAAAAATTGAATAATTTTTTGCATTGTTTAAAGGTTCAATAAATTCTTTGTTTTCAGCATTTGAAAATTGTGTTTCCAGTTATGCAGCATTTTTGGGGGAAAAAAAATCGTTACAGATAATTCTGAATATATGTTATTTTGGTTTTCAAAAGTTCATAAGCGTCCCTTTTAACGTTTTTAAATAATCATATAACGTGTTCTGGATTTAAAATTTCAAGAAATCTGTTTTGAGTTAAATGTATAGTAGGATAACATTTTTAATACTTTGTTCTAGTTTTTATTTAAATAAGGATTTTTAAACTCTATATAACATTTTACTTTACATTCTCATGAATGTACTTCAATTCTTTGACTATCTTTCTCCCCAAATCACATAGAATTAATTTTTATATCAATTATTTTAATTCTTAAAGGTACTAGTCAGATATGATATTAATTCATATGTCTATTAATTAAACATTTTTGAAAAACCTTGATTTCTGCAAAATAATTAATTTGTTGTGTACCATGATTTTAAATGAAGAATACCTCCTAAACACACCAAACGAATCATAGTTTATACTTTGATTCGCCAGTTAAATTGTAATTAAAACATTTCATGTAATTCTACAGCTATATGTTATTCAAATTTTAATAATATTATTTTACGTTAAGAATTTATATAGTTTTTATCTTCATGCAAAACATTTTATAATAGTTAAAAAATATTCAACATTCGTGGTTTATTTTAAAGCGTAGTCCGTGTCAAGCAATGGAGCCCGACGCTTGACTTTCCAGAAGCAATGAAGTTTTATTTACTTGGTGGGAAGGGAACAATTCTAAAGTGAATAACTGAGTGTTGTGATGCGGAAGCAGCAAACAAATGTCTGTTTGTATCTCTTGCGAAAGCAACAGAAAGAGCTGCGTGATACACAGTTCTAAGTCAGATATCGGTTTCATGGATGCGAAAACACAGCAGAGAGAAACGAAACGCAGCAAAACTTACCGCAGGCAAAAAAAGTATAAATATTTGTTTTACAAAATTCACCACATTACATGTTGTAAGAAATTGATGCTAAAAACACATTTTTGGGAAAAGGGGGAAAAAAGTGGGAGAGGGTGATGGGGGGGGGGAATGCGAGTAGTTTCTACTTTCAGCACATTTCATATCCTTCCGCATAATCTCAGAGTCAACATTTCTCCGTATCACTCTTCTGTGAATGTCAAGAGAGAGAGAGAGAGAGAGAGAGCAAAAAAAAAAAAAAATGAACCTAGTATATTATATTAGAGTAAGCATTTATATAGAAACAGAAAATAAATTTACAAATGCCAATCAATTTCAACAAACCAACATTAATTACTTAAATTAACATGAACCTAAGTTTCTATGTTTACTACAGTGGTTTTTATGTAACTACAGCAGAAGTCCACCAAAATTTGAATTGGGCGGTAAACTTGGAATTACTGTTTCTGAGCAGCAGATATAAACAAGTCACTTGGCAATGTATGTAACATTTCATGCTATTATGGAAAAATATCGGCCAAGAGTAGGAAAACTAGGTGTGTTAAACGGTTATCGCATCATATGTGATAACTAAATTAGATCGAACTGACATAGGCTTAAATGAAGCATTTGTTCACTACGTGCTTTGCAGGGTCAAAACATTGAGGTTTTACGTTCACTTACAAGTACCAACTGTAAATATTACGAGTTCTATCAGCATGTAGCCAAGATCGAAGAAGAATACTGGAAAAACGACTTAATCGTGGAGGATATTTATGAAAAGTTTATAAACACCTGAGGGATGACAGAGATGAAACTACTGCTTAAAAAAATAAGACAATATTTGGAAGTAATGTTAACTCTGTTTTAGCAGGCCCATTGTGATTGTATAAATGCTTTTCTGAATTTAAAAAAATTAAATTTTACCTTGCAGTAAAGTGTCTGCATTGAAAAATGTGTTAAATAGCAGGTAACTAGTTTTTTAGAATGTGAAAATGACAGAAACTTGTGTAAGTTACCTCAGTGTAATTAAAATTATTTTTATGAATTGCATTAGTTCTATAGACTACGGAAATATGTAACATATCCTTCTTAGTGTTTCCCAATTTTATGAAAAATTCATAAAACAAAATAAACTACAACTTACTATGACGACCAAATGGATGATTTCAATGCGTGTAGAATATGCAAAATTGTATCCATTCATTAAAATGTGCATTTAATTATCTTTACTAAAATTTCATTTCTGGTTCTGTACTTATAGTGTATCCATGTATTGATGTTATGCTAATAAAGATTGAATACATTTTATTTACACTTATACACTATTTCTTCCTTCGTCTTTGTACAGTTATCGGGAATACGGAATTTTTTTCTAATTGTAGTACATTGAAAAAACTGAACAAACAGTATAGTTATTGTCCCAAAATAAATATGCAATATTACAAGATCCTGAAATTTGTGTGTCAAAAAGTTGTGTGCTGTGAGCGAGATAATTCAGAACTAATGTTTTCTGAACCGCAAGTACACTGCCTGGCCGTTACTAACTGCACAAAGTTAGCCGTGCCGTGCCGGTGATAGCGCGGCGCAGCACCAGGAATTCCACCCGCCTAGACGTGGCGCGCGAACTCGATTGGTCCCTGCCGCGAGCACCGTGGGCATACGGTTGTGGCCGAACATGCAGCGCAGTTCGCCATTTGTAAAACGTTCCCGCTCTTCACTTTCTCTTTTCATAGACTAGCTTATTGGGAGTGCATATGGGTAGTTACGTTAACCCTTACCACTTGTATTCATGGTTACAGGTGTTGCGGTTAAGAGCGTTTGTGATGCGTGCTGTACTTCAGGCGACTGCGCACGTGTTTCGCTACCAAATAATAATGTGCTGTAAACTGTAAAAACTCGTCTCATACACACCTCAAAAAAATTTTGCACCACCAGTAGGCGCTTAACAAAAATATATTTGTCATGTCTGGTGGTGTAATAATCTGTAAATGTATTGTGTATTTTCATCACATACTTTCTTTTGGGACTTGAGAAACCGAGTATCTCAGTCATCCCGGCGGCGCAAATTTTTTTTGAGGTCTGTATAACAGTAGTGCGGTCTATAAATAATTTAACCACAGGGAATATCATTGGACATCGAGTCACGCAATGTACGGCTCTTGCCAAAAATATCCTTCTGTAGATTTGCGTGCACATTTGTGCGGATCTCGAAACAGTTTGCAACACCGTTCCGGTGCCAAGAATAACAGGTATATCTAGTTGCATATAAACTGACTGGCTTGCTCTTAGTGAAGTTGGCAACGATGCAGGAGTAGTCGTCTCATGTCTTAACGTCTTATTTAATGCGTGGCTTTTTAATCTGACGAGAACATATTTATTATTTGGTTTCTGCTTGATTTATGCACATCGAAGTAAGAATTTATATGTAAGGAAAGTTTTATATTTTTTACTATATTGCAGTTACAGTTGATTGACGCATTCTTGTATTTTATACTGATGGGGTTTTTATTAACAGGATAAGGAAGTAATGTCGCAATAAGAACTAATTACTATTAGGTTTATTTCATTAGTCCTTTAACTAAGCTATTCTGGTTACAATCAATAATTCCCAGAGTTGTTATTACAGTGATATATTGTAGCAAGGAGTAGAAGAAGGGTGAAGGACTCGCTCTCACATCTTACCAGGTACACACACACATACACCCCCAGATATACTTCATTTCATATAAGTTGGCCAGATTCTGACAGACAGTGAGTGGCACTTGATGTATTCGAAACAAACAACGTGCCATTTACAAAATCCTGTATCAGCTGATGCACGAACAAACAAAAGTTAATGTTACGTTGGCTATTCTGAGTGCACTGCCGACGCACAATAGACCAGCCGAAAATATGCGCGATTAAAAAGAGTTCTTAGATTAATTAATACATTTTATTGTATGTGGTCATAAAACAGCGGTTTTTAGTGTTAGAAACTAAACTTCGTGCTAAAGTAGATATGTATAGGTGTTCAAAATTAAAGGCATGTTAAAACTATCCGTATCCAAGTGAAACGCAATTTCAAATCCTTTTTTCACAACTTAATCGCCCCTCTCCAACCCCACATTTATTACGTGCTTGATATTAATTCCAAAAGCATACAGAAATATTACATAATATTGTTGAATTATTTTTTCTAATAATTTAACGAAATATATTTTTCATTCCTGTCGTTCCGAGCCGGTAATAGAAAAACATTCAACTTTAAAAACACGCCATCTATTGAGCAAAATAAGAAGCTCAGACTTCGCTCCGGACAGGATGTGCGCACTAACTATCGGATTTTTCCTGAAGTATTACCATCCACAAAAAAAAAGTGTTCCGCGTGTGACATATATAAATTTACGAACACATACCAATAGTTTTATTTTTGGCAAGCTTTGCATAATTTTCAAAGTAACATATATTTCGTGTACAGCGTTTACGAATGACCCCACACACACCCCCCAAACTCCGTTTCGAGGCCTCTCTCGCCGCCTGCCGCGCCACTCAAGTAGTTCACCAATTGCAGCACGAAGCAGCACCTCCTGGCGCGCTGACTCGTCGCATCAAAGCCTTCTCTTGACGCACCAGCTGATGGCGAATGGATACATAAACGAAAAGTAAACATTGGCGTGGCGATTGTCAACTGTCATGAATGTGGCCTTCATATACGAGATGGACTATAGCCAGGCCAGTTGGAAACATCTCTTTGTGTCACGTCATCGACTGCTGCCTGTTGCCTCGCCCTGGGTCCTGGTCACACTTCTCGTATCCGCTCTCTCGGCCTATCGACTTCATGTCTCATAGGTCTTCATTCAAGTCCTGGGCAGAGATACTGCCGCGAGATGTCGATAGTTTGGCGCAATCGTAACTTGCTAGCCATACCCAACTTTCTCGGAATATTAGAAAATTCCTGCTCTTTTTGTTGCATGGCGGTCTCCGCTTTTTACTGAATATGTTTTAGCAACACCATTGACGGCATTTTTTTCAGGTGCTGCCGCTGCTCACAGTGAGGCAACACGGACGCATCATTAATTCACTATTGATTTTTCCATGTGATGAAACGATGCAACAGAGTACTTTAGGTTACAGAGGAAAAACAGCCGCTTGTACTGCGAACTCCAGCAGCAAATGGCGTCACTGGCCAGCAACATGTCGGAGCGCCGTTCACCAATCATCGCCTGGTATCACACTTGCCAACCGACAGTCTAGCCAATAGAAAATATTTCGCAGCACGCAGTAGCCAATCTGACAGAAAATGTCGTTTCCAGAGTCTCTCGCAGCCAATCGGAGAGTGGGTACGCCCACATGAAAAGTACCACGACGTAATTTCGTCTCTGCGTATTTATCTACTCTGTGACGATACGAAATTTCCAGAAAATTAGATCCAGGCAGGGCTTTCGAAAATGCTCAGTTAACCCTTTAAAATGTTATTCCGCGTATATATACTTGTTCACGAATGACATGTTGCAAAATAGGTAAAATCATGATCGCTGCTATACAAGATCAGAAGTCAGAACCAATAAAAACATCACTTTTTCCCTGCCTAATGCTATTGGCTGCTGCTAGTACACCATCTTATTATCGGTTCTTGCTGGTGCCACAAACCAATATAAATTATTTTCATATTTTCCATCATGTAAGTTATTACAAGGAATTCGTAAGTAGTTCTCAGACCAAAAAGCTTCTTTTTTGCGACACCTGGAGCAAAAAATTAATGCATAAATGAAGGGGTTAACGTTGGGCAGCCTGTAGGCAAGCGCCTTTAAGACATGATTCCTCTACGAGGTTTGCGTGCCGGTCGGTCGCATGTCACGCATACTGCCGGGCTGCTGCTCACGAAGAGCTGACCGGAGGTTGTTCGGCGCGCCATGGCATGCCGGCCGCGGGCGTTTGGCGCTCACGTGGCCTTGGCAGCGCCCGACTAGCCAAAGAAGTGGCTCGTTGTCAACACCGGCACGTTCACCACCATCACGGCTTCCTGCCACCAATCGCCATTCACACCTGTGCCCTTCGCCCGACCGGCCTGTGCCGAGAATGCGATCTCCACAGTGTTATTTCCCTTAATGGCTTCTCAGAATAGATAAATACACAGAGAAGAAATGGCATAGTGGTACCTTTAAAGAGCGCCCAGTTCCTGATTGGCTGTGCGAGGTCCTGAGAACTGGCCTTGTGTCTGATTGGCTGCCTTGTGCTGCTAAATGTTCCGTATTGGGTGGACTGGAGGCTGATGAGTAAGTTTCAAGTAGCTGATTGGCAAACGGCGTTCCGACATGTTTCTGGCCAGTGACGCCATTTCACTGGCGTGTGCTGCTGGAGTTCGTGGAATACGTGGCTATTTTGCCTCTGTATTCTTAAGTACTCTGTGATGGCAAGGAAAATGAGAATTCCACTTGTTCCAACCTCACTTGATCAACGGTCTTCTGAATTTTTACCACAAACATGCAAACCGTAATCACAGAAAGGTTTTTGAAATGGTTTGGTGGTTCTTTTTATGTGGGCCTACCAATTCGCTAATTACTTGTGCAAGGCTCTGGGAACGGACCGTGATTCTGGTTGGCTACTGCGTGCTGCGAAAGTTTACAGACTGGCACGCCACAGACCACTTAACAACACAGAAGCGAAACGGCCGCTTACTCCTTGGAATACATCCGCACACGCAAGCAAAGGGTTACTGGCCATCAATATTTCGGAATTACGTTTGCCGTTGAGCGCCTGCTGTCGTACCTGTCAGCTGGCAGCCCAGCCAATGGGGAATCGTTCACAATACGCAGTAGCCAATCAGACATGAGGCTCGAGCAGCTAATCTGAGGATGGAAAGCCCACATAAAAGGGACCTCATGCCATTTTGCCTCAGTGACCATGATTCGTCTAATAAATTGGGAACTATCTGCAAAATTAATGAATCGGTCACGTGTTTGACGTCTAGTTTATACTTGACCTATTCACACCCAGTGTACACAATTGTGTACATAATGCTCCCGATGATTATGTTTGACCGTTAGTGTACACAGCTAATCTAAGTGCTTATTGATTATCCCTGTGAGTAAAAGTCATTCGTAAACCGTACTGCTAATCGGATTTATGAGTGATTCACATTAATATAGTGAACACAAAGCCTATAACTCATTTGTTTTGATAACGAAATAAATGCCTTCGTCGAATAAATTACAGCACATATGCACAAATTCAAGCTCTTCTGCAAGAGTTAAATGAATATTAGAGTGAATGAGATATAAACAGCACTGAAACAGTTAGATTAAGCAGCTAGCGGCAGAATGGATAGACCGAGGCGAAGATGAATCAGCGACGGAATGCAATAGGAAGAAAAAGGAAGAAACCAGTGATCTGGGGTTGACCCAACCAGTAATCGAGCTCGGTTCACCAGGTTCTGAGGTGAGTGATTGGACCACTACTACAGCGCGAGGCCTCCAAAATATATTACGTAAAACGATCTCTGATCTGATATCTGAAATTGTGATGGGACCAATAAGTTAACCTCTTTGACTTCTGGACCATTTACTGGAATTGAAGACCGTCAAGAAGAATCACATACATCAACTACTACATTGACGCGGGTTCTGTTGGTCTATGAACTTATTATTTTTTCAAACAACAAGTTGGTTATTTGTTTAAGATGCATGTGCTTCTATTTGTTTGACGAAATAATCCAATGGGTTCTCAAATCACTTCGTACATTTTCATTAGAATAAAATTTTAAAACAGTGTTCAAACTTAGAGGTTGGCTTTGCATTGTAGAAAAATCTCAACTGCGAAATATATGTTTTATTTTCATTCGCAAAATAAATGAAATGATATTAACAACAGTAAAAAATAAATATCTGCAAAAGAAGAATTGTCTATATGGAACTGAATTATTTCAAATATTGAATGCGGCCACCAAATCAAAATTCTCACACGCAAGCGAATACCCAAAGCAAATAAATTAAAAACGTATTCAAGTGTTAGTTAATGTGGGCTAGCACACGACAAGAATTGTGGTCGAGATTGATGCACCGTAGTGACAAAAATAGTTAAAAGTTCAAATATCTTTGATGCTTTACATGCTCTGCATTTTTTAGAGTATTTTTTAACGCATCGCTGCTCATCTTGCAATGGCCGGGGCAAAGGCCACGCAAAAGTAACTTCATTGGGGTGAGCTTTGACATGACGCGATCGGCCGTGTGGTCCTCTTTATTGGAAGCGCACAATAGCGAGAGCAAGTCAATCCTTTCAAGAGTAAGCTCGAGCGATGTTGCTTTGAAAATTGCTTTATCCGTGGAAAATTAAACTCTCACAGATATAGATTCGGTGTTCTGCTACTGTTTAACAGGAGTCAATAAAACAAAAAAAAAAAAAAAAATGATTTGGTTGTAAGCACGGATTGAAGCAACTGACTGGAAATATTTTTACACGGTTAAAAAACCCCTTGATTTGTTGCAAAATTAACTCGGCAGTGGCTGACAATAAGTCAATAATGAATAATGTACAGTATGCATGTCCAGTGTGGATGCTTAGAGTTCTATTGAAGTTTAAGCAAAATGGTACCTGCTCGTAATAAATACCTACAGAAAGGCCGCTGTGAATGAGACAAGCAGTTTTTTCTCTCAGTATAATGTCATGTATGTATCATGTATCACACTCAACTAGTTAGAAAGGAAATAGGCATTTTAATAAAAATATAATTTCACTAATAGCCGATATTGCTAATCTTTTACAATGCATAAGAAAAAATCTGCCCATTAATCATTATTCATCTAAGAAATATAACTTAAATTTAAAGTTGGGTGCTTCAAAATAGATATATCATATCTTCTGTTAAAAATATTGACTAGCGAAAACTCTTTAAGAAAATAAAACAGTTAATCAATTTTAAATAAGAGAAATTAGTTTCATTAGTTTACCTATCGAATTTGTAACATTACAATTAACGCTTTAATTAAAATTTTATTATAGGGATTTGGACACAAAATTATGTTTAAAACGCTTTCGTAAACAACTGTAATAAACATATATAGAAGCAAATATTTTTCGAAACGTAGTCACAAAAGATACCTTTTCGGTGCCGTGACTCGAACTCGCATCTTTCAGTTTATAACGCAAGGACTCTACAGTAGATATATTATGCCGATCCAAGGACAATGGTTAAAGGCTGCGGATCTGAAAATCCGCCGCCATCTAGGAATTTCCCGTTATACCCTCAAAATTTCCCGTTTCCCCTCAAAATTTACAATTTTTTTCTTGAATCGGCCGTTTTCCCTCAAAATTTCCCTTTCTTCCAATAAAATTTTCCAGTTTTCCAAAAATTTATGAAAAATTGCTTGCTCCTCAATGTGGATGTCTGGAAGCCACGAAAGCCAATTTTCGAGACATTTGAAAGATTTGAGGGGATTGCTTAATACTTCTATGCCACCACACCATCACCCCACCATACCCAAGCTCACCTTGCCCCCTTCCTTCTGCCTAATCATCAGAAATCAAGAAAAATCACAAAAATTAAAAATTAAAAATAGAGTAACATATAACATTAGAAACACTTCCGTTGTTCACACCACCATCACCATCTCCTGACTACATCTCCACCCCACACCTTCTGGCATTTCTTATATAATTAAAAAAAAACCTAAACATTTTTAAAAATTGAGGAACAAATAACATAAACCTCACAATCACCACACTAGCCTAACCAATCACCCAACCCCTCACCCAAATCCAGCCATTCTCTGAAATTCAGGGAATGATCGAAAACAAATTTGGTTCTAAAAATCGAAGAACGTATCATGTTAATCTCACACTCTCCCACCACACTCACCTCACCCGCTTTCCACACTAAAACATAAAAAATCAAGACAAATAAAAAAAATTTAATTGACATAAAATTAAAAAAAGATTTAAATGAAATTTAAAGATGTACACCTACGACCGGCTCTCGCCAGTTCGACCCGTGACCTATACCCCGAACCTATGCCCATAACCTTAAATGACCTTGAACCCAAAAAATTCCAAAAAAATCCCCAAAACTTATTAAAAAATTTAAAATGTATAAATAACACCAAAATATTTAAAAAATTACAAAAATTTATTTAATAAACTTACATTTATTGATGTTCCCACAGCTCCATGTCCAGTATACGACTGGTTACACTAGGGTTTTGCAGGCTCTCTTTTAGAGGGCAGAACAGTGGTAGCCATAATTGTTTAATAGGCATAAGATATTTCATATAAAAAATCTTTATTTACTATCCGATTAAAAAAATTATTATAAAATTAAAAATTATTTATTTATTTTTATTTGTACTGAATTATATTTAGAGTATTGCAGGAACATGCAAAAAACTCTCATTCTGTTACTACATTTCCAGTTAAAGTAATATATGATGCCAGAATAAAAAAATTATTAATTGTCGCAACTGTTATTATTGGTATGCATTGGTGTGTGGAGTAGTGCAGATGTTTGTGGGGATTGGTGTGTGGATTGGTGTGGATTGGTGTGTGGAATGGTGTGTGGATTGATGTGTGAGTTGATGCGGATTGGTGTGTGGATTTTCATGGATTGGTGTGTGGATTTGTATGGATTGGTGTGTGGATTTGTATGAATTGATGTGTGGATTGGTATGAATTGGTGTGGATTGGTGCAGATTTGGGTGGGGATTGGTTTTGGATAGGTATATGTATTGAAGTGCGGATTAGTGTTGGATTGGTGTATGTATTGAAGTGCGAATTGGTGTTGGATTGGTGTTTGTATTGAAGTGCGGATTGGTGTGCGGATTGTTTTGTAGGCTACTCAGAATTATTATTTTAATATATGTATATGTGACCAATCCGAGGCCTTCATACAAGTAGCAACCGCCTGCCCAAGTCATGTTATAATCATGGCAAGGATCAGCATCCGCCATCACTTTTATAGGCATACTTAGAGTTTATTGAATAGTGTTAGGCTCTTAACATTTGAAATGTACGATAGCGATAAACAGTCTTTTCTCCTGTGCTCTTCTTAAACAATGCATCTATCTTTCGCAATCTTTCCACAAATCCACACCACAAAAAGCATCACACACACCAAACGACACCAATCCACACACCAACCAACAACAATCCAAACACCAATCCACACACACATCTACACACAAATCCTCACACCAATCCACACATTAATCCACAAACCGATCTACACCAATCCACACACCAATTCCCACACCTATCGACACCAATACCCATACAAATAAACTCCAATCCACACACCAATCCCCACCAATCCATGAACCAATCCACATTTACACACAAACATCAATACATACAAATCCACACACCAATCCATACGAATCCACACACCAATACATACCAATCCACACACCAATCCAGATACCAATCCGCACAAATTCCCACACCAATCAACACACCAATCCACACACCAATCCGCACAAATGCACACATCAATCAAAACCAATCCACACCAATCCTACGATCAATCCCAATCTTTAGATCAATCCCAATCCTCAGATCAATCCCAATCCTTAAATCAAACCCAATCCTTCGATATATCCCAATACTTTGATCAATCCTTCGATCAATTATTTGGTTGGTCCCTCACCTATATATATAGAAATTACATCCATTCGCCAACTGTATCCAAATTTATACATGTCTATAGAATTAATATTTTGTATTCAGTCAACTATCGATATATTTTTATATTTAAATCTTTATTATCATTCTGTATGCAGATATTTTCATTGATAGTCGAGTGCTCATAGCGCCAATTTAAAGCCGTGAGGGAAAAAAAGACACGACACACAAAAAGAAATAAAAACAAATATTTTATAATAATATTGTATTATTATTTTGTAATTACAATTTCAGAAGAAAGCAGTTCATCACATCATGCGATGTATCCCCGATCCTTCAGTTTACTAATGATTGAAGATATCGCGTAAATGTGCGTGAGATCCCCATGTTTTTCAATGTAAATATAATATCTGAGTATATGAACAAGCTCATTTAAACCTTCGTGAAATAGGTAGGCTGCATTCTCGGGGTATTCTGCCTTCTTCTTGTCGCTAGTTGCAGCAAATGTGTTGGAGGGGCGTGTCATTGCTTCGAGAAAATCGTCATCATCGTCTTCAGTACTATCACTGTCTTCACGTTCATTTTCATCAATGCTCTCTTGATGGACATCTTCACCTCCTGTTTTGTATTCTATATTATATTTGCTCTTCTTTGTAGCGGGAGTCAATTGATCATCAGTATTTAGAGCGAACGACCGTTTATTTTGAATTTCGTCGACTTCGCCCGAAAGTATTTCAAGCGTACATTCCACACAAACTGACTCTACTGCACTCATTCCGTCTTTAGCATTAACTGTCTTATCACAATCACCTGTCGAATCGGTACAAATCGATGCAGCAAGAGGTTTTGCTGGCAACACTTGCTGACTACCAGTGCACGAATCCTTGCAGAACTCGGTATGTTCTTTCAATATATCGCCTTGCACAAACTGCATGTGACCAATGTCGTAATGCTTCATCGCCCGAAAAAGACTCTTCGTACAGGCCGTTTTCTCATGCCGACGAACATTTTGACCATAGGTGAAAACCCAATGGCTGAATTGCCACTGGCGACAACTAGTTACTGATGACGCAGTTCGAGGCTCCATGATCGTTGAGGTCAAAGGCAGGCCTTCGTATTCACAACAATTCAATCTTGTAGTATGACGAGCGAGCACTTCCAAATCGATGTTCACCTCATTTTGTCAGAACATCAACTCTCATTATATATATATATATATATATATATATATATATATATATATAANTTTTGCCCTCAAAAGGCCTTCCCCTAACAATTTATATGCACAAAATATTTTTGAGTACTCTGAGGAAACCCACATACTCATTCATCCCAGAAGAAAAAAGGAGATAATTATGTATACATAAGTATAGAAATATACAAATATTTTTAATTATTTTTATACATATTATGTTGTTCATAGACTCAGATATTTGATTGACCTTAAAAAATGTGGGGATTTCTCTCACGTTAACGAGATATCTTCAATCATGAGTAAACTGAAGAATTGGGGATATATCGAATGATGTGATGAATGGCTTTCCTCCGAAGTTATTATTACAAAATAATTATACATCATTATTAAAAAAAATTATTTCTATTTATTTTTGGGTGTCGTATCCTTTTTCCCTCAAAACTTTAAATTGGTGCTATGAGCACTCGACTATTAACGGAAATATCTGCATATACAATGATAATAAAGACTTTAGTATAAAAATGTATGGATAGTAGACTGCATGCAAAATATTAATTCTATCGACATGTATAATCTGTAGACAGTTGATGACCGAATGTAATTTCTATACATATAGAGGAGGGGGTGGGGGGAACCGAAGAATTGATCGAACTATCGATCAAAGAATTGGGATTGGTCGAAGGATTGGGATTGATTGAAGGATTGGTGTGGATTGGTGTGGATTGGTGTGGATTGGTGTGGATTGGTGTGTGGATTGATGTGGATTGGTGTGTGAGTTGGTGCGGATTGGTGTGTGGATTTCTATGGGTTGGTGTGCTGATTTGTATGGATTGGTGTGTGGATTTTTATGAATTGGTGTGTGGACTGGTATGCATTGGTGTGTGGATTGGTATGCATTGGTGTTTGGATTTGTGTGGATTGGTGCAGATTTGTGTGGGGATTGGTGTTGGATTGTCGTATGTATTGAAGTGCGGATTTGTGTGCGGATTGTTTTGTAGATTGGTGCGTGGATTTATGTGCGGAATAATGTGTAGATTGGTGTATGTATTTGTGTTTGGTTTGATGTGGATTCATGTGTGCATTGGTGTGTATATTGGTGTGTGGATTGTGTTTGAATTGTTGTGGATTCGTGTGTGGATTGGTGTTTGAATTGTTGTGGATTCGTGTGTGGATTGGTGTCGATTGGGGTGTGGCGCTTATTGTAGTGCGGATTTGTGGAAATATTGCGGAAGATAGATGCATTGTTTAAGAAGAGCACAGGAGGTAAAACTGTTTATCACCCTCGTACATTCGAAATTTTAAAGGCTTATCATTATTGGTAGTTTAATTAATGCTAAGTATTCCTATAAAAGTGATGGCAGATGCTAATCCATACCATGATTATAACATGACTTGGGCAGGCGGTTACTACTTGTATGAAGGCCTTCAATTGGTCACATATGCATATAGTAAAATAATAATTCTTAGTAGCATACTTATAACTACATATCAGTCGAGACAATGAATAATTGATTTATTCTGGTATCATATAATACTAAGACTTCAAGAGAGGATACTGGAAATGTAGTAACAGAATGAGAGTTTTTTGCATGTTTCAACAATGCTCTAAGTAAAATTTCAGTATAAATAAAAAATAAATAAATGCTTTCTATGTAATTAATAATTTTTAAAATCTGTTAATAAATATAGATTTTCGATTTGTCATACCCTATGTTTAATAAACAAATATGGCCACCACTGTTCTGCACTCGAACAGCGAGCCTCCCAAACCCTGGTGAGGCCATTTGTGTACTGGGCATGGGACTGTGTAAACGTACAAAAATTAAAGTTTTAAAAAAGAAATAAAAAATATTTTTTATAAATCTTTTCAAAGTTTTGGTAGTATTATTTATACATTTTTAAAGGTTTAATATTTTTTGGGATTTTTTTAATTTTTGGGTTTAATGTTATTTAAGGTTACCAGCATGGGTTCAAGGTCAATGTCATGGGTAAGGTTCAAGGTCACCTGGATTCAACAAGGCTGATGAGATGGACACTGGTCGACCTGGTGACGGCCAGTCATGTCGGAAGCTTAGTCGATCGACCTGTCATTGAACAACGGACCTCCTACATTTACACCATTAAATAATTTTTCAATTTTATAAAATTTATGTTAATTTAAAAAAAATTGTAATATTTGGGTTTTTAAAATTTTTTTTTCAATGTTTTGTAATGGGAATTGGGCGAGGTGAATGTGGTGGGATGATTTACTTTAACATAATATGTTATTCGATTTTTAGAAGAATTTTTTTTCCATTATTCCCGAATTTTACGAATGAGCGGATTTTGGTGATGGGGTGCGTGGTTTGTTAGGGTGGTGGGGGTGAGTGTGAGGTTAACGTTATATGTTGCTCCGTTTTTCACTTTTTAAATTTTTTTTAATTTGATAAGAATGGCCAGAAGGTTTNNNNAGATGTAGACATAGTGAGGGGATGGTGATGGTGTGTGCAACGAAATGCCGTCTAATGTTATAAGTTACTCCATTTTAAGTTTTTTTAATATTGGTGATTTTTTTTTTCAAGATTGGGCTATGGTAAGGGGGTGAGGTGAGTTTCGCTAGGGTATGGTGAGGGGTTGGTGGCCTACAAGTATTAATAAAGCCCCCCCCCCAAATCTCTAAATGGCTCGAAAATTTGCTTTCGGTGCTTCCAGTCAGCCACATTGAGGAGCAAGCACTTTTTTCAAAAATGTTTGGAAAAACTTAAAAATTTGAGAAAAAAAACGGTAAATTTGAGGGAAAAATGAAAAATTTTGAGGGGAAAAAACAAAAAATTTTGAAGGAAAAAAGGGAATTTCCAAGATGGCGGCAGATTTGCAGATCCGCAGCCCTAAGCCCTTGTCCTCAGATCGGCATAATCTATTTACTCTCCACCACACGAAAAATAATTATACACAACAAAAATATAATATTTTTCGCCATGCTGTGGATTGAGTTTGGTGATTTAAATTAGTGCACTTTAGAAGGACTGTATGTGTGCAGGTAGCTTGATAATAGGCACAGTTGGAGTTATATTGCTTTAGAATATAATTTTTATGATCTTTGTGTCTAGATGGCAGTTACTGGCCCTGTAACCCAAATAATTATCATTATAGTCTTTTCGGTTGGTTACAAAAATCTAGGTAGGGGAAATACACATTGCAGTGTGATCGCGTGCGCGTACCTTTCTTGGGAAAGTAAAGTAAAAGACGAGGACTTTTGTTTACACTCTAAAGAAAGTTGAAAGAAAACGCCCCCCCCCCCCATAATTGATTCAGTGTTTATTATTCCATATCACGTAATTCGTAGACACATTCACATGTTAAATGTGTAATAAATATTATAGAATCTAATAGTTTGTAGCATTTATTTCGTGACATAATTCCTGACCATTAAATAAAAACTTAGATTAATTTCATACACAGCACTTATGACATTACAAAAATTACAGTTAACAAAAGATATTCCTGTATTTTGACAAATTTTTGTAAATGTAAATAAAATTTCTTAGTAAAATTTACAAACCGTTTTCACAGTGTATTCGGGGATTGAGTATTAATTAAAATGAGAATATTAAGGGTTAGATTATTATGACTGACTCCTATAACACAGAAATTATGTTTCCGAAGTTTGCCAACTATTTTAAAACAGTTCGAAATATTATTATTTCCATAACTTAAAATACTTCGCACACCATTTAAAATTGTCTTGGTAGAATTAATAAGCATAGTTCCATTTATAACATTTTTATATCACTTTGTTTATAAATTGTTATTTTCAGCAACACTAAGGTATTTTAAAACAAATTCTATCAAATATTTTAAAATCATATCAAGTTAAAGGTATTATAAACTTAAAAAAAATGAAATAATCAGTTTCATCACCTAAGATAGGTTAATATCAATAAACGCGTCTTTTTAATAAACCATCATATCAAAAAGAAAAACACAACGATGGGTAAACGTAAAATTCTTATGGAGTATGGGTCTGTTTCCGAAACTTTCTCTCTCCGAGAAAAAAAATTACAGAAAGAAAGTTATAAAATCCGACACAACAGTGATGCAACCTCGTACGACTTTACGCAACAATACAGCTTACATGCCCAAAGCAAGATTAAAAGCAGTTCCATTGATCTGAGTGCAATTTTTAATCGGGGCTACATGCTTTCTCACACACAACTTATGTATAAAAAGACTGTGGAATAATGGGTTCGTCTTACTTTAATCTGGCAGACACAATTCTGCTGGTAACACAAGCGCTACACTCTAAATTTGAATCAATGATTCGTAGTCAAATTCCAATACATTCTTGAATCAGTAATAATGGCTCTACTTACAATCGGTGAAAAACCACTGGTTGTTGGAGCGAAAAACTTTCAGTGATTTAATAAGTGCCATGCGGTGAACTAAACATTGTTTGTAGTGAATTTAGCCAAATCATTACGTGAAATATTTCCGACAGTCGCTGTTTATAATGTGCAGATTAACGTAGTTAAAAAAACTTAAATGAATGCTTGGTACACAGGATTTAAACCCTCAGTTCCTTACTTACCCACGGTTATCTAATACACGGAGATACTAAGCCAATGCTGACTGGAATGGGGTAAATATATGCCTTTATATTGCCTGTCGAAAATACTATATATAACTTTAAATTGTATGTCTTTTCATCTCGTTTTCAGTTCATTTGGCAACATTAGGAATGCTATTACAAATATTACATACGAATGCACTCACTTCTCTTCATTAAATGCGGTTAAAACATTCAAACCAGGCGCTATGATGATAACGCGAAAACGAAATGAAAAACGTAACACCGAAATGAAATACTGAATGTTCATGTTACCTTGTAAAATAGTATAAGACGAAACCCACATAAAAAATATAAATATTATCGGTTTTATTAGTTTATGTAATGTTATTTCATTTGACTCACATTGTTTAACATCGATCTGTCAAAAAAAAATCACTGAAAGACAGTTGAATGAAATATTGAAAAATGCTTTGAGCAGGTCTCTGCGACAGTATTAGCAATTGCTACAATGGGCTATTATTCACCCCTCCAAAAGCCAGTAAGAAGAAAATGCGGAGAGAGAAGTTGAAGTTTGGAGAAAGCAGCTAAAGAAAGCGCAATAATGACGTGTTTTCATCCGGCTTCATCCCGGCTAATAGAGGGATAATAAATGTCTGATTTAATTCTGCTCCCAGTTGGCTGCTTCAACGTGGCATGGCTGTGTTGCTTCCACTGCGTAAAATAGTCCATCTAGGCTAATGTAATTTTTATTTTAGTGCTGCAAGTTTCTTTGTATTGCTATAAAGTTCGTGAATGAACATGTCACGCGTTGTTTATTTAAATCATGTTGAAAAGCAGGCGCGTACCGAAAATAATTACTAACGTAATAAAGGAAAGCTTGATTTCACAAGGAATATCATAGCTAGAAGCAGGGAGGGAGGAAATCGGAGCAAAAGTAAGTAGAAGTTCGTCTTATGGCCCGTTGCACCATTCGAGTTCACAACGGCGATCCAGTTTCATTTCGTGTTTGAACTGAGTGTATAATGAAGTGTTGCACGAGCGCTTTTCACGCCTTGAACCAGTTCGTTTTTTTTTCTTTAAATGAACCGTCAGATCCGATGTTTCAATACAAATTATTTGGGTTCAAGTAGTTCAAGTTTTTTTTTTATCTATGGTCTCTATTATACTGGAGGTTATGATCCTGATAATGCTTTCGCTAGTAAAGATTATTTGTAAAGAGGGCTCTTAATTTTGCTTAGTTTGTATTTATTTTATAAAGGCAGTAAAATCGGCGGATGCATGTGTTGAGCTGTGTGCGACATACATATGTTTTAACTCCTATCGTGTTGTTTACTTTAGAAGTTACTTATAGCTAATTGTTCGTATCGCGATGTATTCTTCAGAAAGTTATTATGAACTTGATGAAATGGATAATGATTTTGAACAAACAGTTTTTTCCGTGAAGTACATAGGCCAAAACCGCACCTAAGCAGATAGCGTCCTTTCCAGGACCTAGATGACGAGAAATATATATGCGGTACCGTCTTTCAAAACAGACCATTTTGGATTTGCTACATTAAATCAAAAACAAATTAAGTTTTGATAGCAACAGGAACAGGCCTGTTTCTCCCCTCCATCAACTATGACTGAAACTTAGGTTTTATGCTACTGGGTTGTTTTTGATTGGGTAACACACCAGATTGCACCTTTCGCTAGTGATGTTATAAAAATGCCAGCCAGTAGACGAGAACAGCGCACTACCATATAAAACTCTTATCAGATTGCACGCTAACCTGGTGTCGTAGGGACAATTGTACACATGCGTTATCGTAACACGTCTTTAACTGATTTGCAATTCTATGAACGATGTTTTGCGAATTGAAGTCAGCAGCAATAGTTTGCAACGTGAATTCTTTGTCCTTCAAATACACAGCATCAGTATTTCTGCTCTAGATTATGCTCATATTTTCTTCTACTAACTCTATTAACAATTCTTCCTCATGTTCTGTCGTGTTCGGTAGACGCGAATCACTTATTATTATCGGAAAAAGAAAGTTACAACTGTCAATGCCAAAAAACAACTATGTTTGGTATTAATTACAACCTAGGTATATAAATATAGATGCCAATCCATCAATTATACAAAGCTGAGAAACAATTATGTTTATATTTTAACTCAAATCTGGATATATAACTACAACTGTTTGTCAATAATACATCGCAAGACAAAAACAACAGTGTTTGTATTTATATTTTACTCCGATGCCAACCTGCAGAGAATAATTTTACCAGTGACAAATATAATTTCCTCCAAAATTCATGATGTCGTAGGTTCCAGACAATTATATTTCGTGTGATATACTAGCTGTGGAGGCCAGAAGTAACAATATCGAGTTCACAAGATCTGAGATCGCCCGAATCTAGTTAGAGCCTGGTGCAACACAAATATACTTGAACAAGGTTATGACCGAGGTTCGTACATTAACTCAGTTCATGTGAACTAAGATTTTATACAGCAATGGTGCAACCGGGCATTAGAGAACTAATCGAATTCTGTAACAGATATGTTTGAAGTTATTAAAGAATAATTTTTATGTAGGCCTGATAACTCTCTTATATAAACATGAAAACAAGGAACAGGCAAGTGGCGCGGTGGTTCCTTCTCTAATATGAGCGTACCCGTTCACTGATTGGACACGCGAGGCTCTGGAAACGGGCCTTGATTCTGATTGGCTATTGCGTGCTGCTGGAGATTCCTTGTTGGTATACCTGCCGTCTGGGAAGTTAGTCTCCAGGTCCTGATTGGCCAAAGATGATCCGCCACATTGCTAGCCAGTGTGGCCAATTTCGTCGGCGCGTGTGTCTGAAGTTCTCGATACATGACACCGTTTCCCTTATGCAATCCGAAACAATCTTTGATGAAAACATTTCTATGAAGGTGTACTGAATATTGCTATTTCCCTGGCCGTATTTTACTGCAATGAACTTCAAGAAACATAGTATTGTGGTTTCGAAACAGTCGTTTGCAGATCGCAGAGTACCAATTTTCTATGAAATTGGAATGTACCAATTTTCGGGAATTAATGTTAGTATTTTCATAAATGTATTTGTGATATATACAGAAGTTGACAGTCCTCAGTAAAAAAAAAATTAAAGCAAAACTACATACACTCGACCAGTGCCTTAAGAGGGCCACAACTATATATATATATATATATATATATGTGAAAGTTGAACTCATGGAATGTATTCAGAAAACAAACTTGTAATTCGGATAAAACTTCTTGATTTGCACAGCATTTGACTGCGTCAATAGGACTGTTGTGATTACAGGAATTTTTAAGAAAGATATAAACTATATTAAAAAAAAAACACATATATTAATAAATTACAATTTGTGTAGATCACAGAATAAAGTTATTTGGGTGTATTCAAAGAGCGCAAGGATTGATAAGGAAATAAAACCGTATTTGTGTCAGTGTAATATATCATCTATTTACAACAAACAGTATGCATCTAATGTTCTAATTGTTTCAATTTGAAAGGCCAACAATTCGACTTAAGCAATAAGTTAACTAATGTGGAATAAAAGCAAGGATCATACGTTCTTTTCGTAGCTCTGAAGTTTTTCAGTTTCATAAATATGCACTAAACATTAGTTCCTCACCAAACACATAAAAATAATTGCCTGAAAATAAATTGTTGTTTTGAAAATGGTTCTTATGTGATGTAGCCTATAATTCCTACAGCAGCTCTCGTTTCAGCGTAAGTTCAGCAATAATAGTACTGACTTACTGATAGCGATGATACTTACATGTGCACGTAATCGCATAAATTAGCGGAAATCTGGCGTTACTGGCTTCTGTAGAGATTTTCTAAGCTCATAGTAACACACTTCGATCTATCGCATTACTATTGACTTGATATAAAAGAAAGTGAGAGAGCCATAGCATCAACAGTGTTTTCACATTCCAGAAACAAATAACACTCGTAGGCTAAAAACAATTTCAGTTTTTTTAATTAGATAAATCTTATATGAAATTTATTACCACTGGGAGTACAAGAAGGATACCTCAGAATAAATATACGATACCTCTAATGGTCAGCAGTGCACTAAAAAAAAAAANTCTAGATCAGGTTTTCCTTGAACTAGATATGAGATTGTGTATACGTGTACACACAAACACACACACACACACATACACACACACACATATATATATATATATATATATACACAGTTTATATGCACAACACGCATTAGCTATACACACATGCATAAACACTTTACTGTCTCGGCCCAGGACAGCAAATTTTGCTGTTCCAAGTATTACATTCTTAAAAATACGTTATAAAACAAAATAACTGCTGATCACACGTTTCTACTATAAACGAGTAAAAATGAAGTAACATGATTGTTACTTTTAACTGCTTAATATTTACTTGAACCCCTTATAACAAAGTCATGTACATGCCACATACAAAAATATAATGTAGTTTATTTTTAGTTAACGCAAAAATGTTATAACATGCAACTGTTTTCAGTACGTTGTGTGTAGCTTAAAGCTCACAACTAATGTACATCACAGTCACCGACATGTGGACTAATGTAACTAATTTGAGATGTCTTCGTGGAATACACCGTGATTTCAAGGAATTATTTGGGATATTCCTTATAACCCCGATATTTTTACTAAGTCATTAAATATTATATATTTCTGGTTTCCATACCAGTATGATTCATAATATACTATAAATTGATTTTATCTTAAATACGCCATACAAAATTACGTGATTAAATTTCGTATCTTAACTGAATTACAGTCTAAAGGATTATATAACTATACGTTAAAAACCTTACGGCTAAACCGATTAAATTTAATAAATAAAAATTATGATTGTAACTTTAAAAGGACACGATGTATTCATTTTATTGAAAAGAAAATTCAAATCTCGTTTTGTAAAAATAATTATAAACTCTATGACCGAGACATCTGTGTGCGTTTATGTAGACATAAATTGTATCTTATCATCTATACATATTAAATTAACTGTTTTAGAATAATAATGATATGTAATCTAGGTATTTTAGTTCAAATGTATTAACATATATGTTTTCATGTAAGAAGCAGTGAATAATACATTACATACCCATTTAGAAACGGTACAGATATAGTATGTTTATATAAGGAGACTAGAGTGGCAAGATGACGTTTAATGCAAGCGAAGCATGGATACAAATAATAAAATTATAAATCGCAAAAAACTCCAGAAAAGCACTTCAAAATCCATTTTCGTATATAAATGTATATATATATATTTTTTTTTCTATTTACATACACGCAGAAATATTGGATGCTGCCTCGACTGGGATTCGATCCACTGGCTGTACACTTTAACATCGTGACCTACGTTCGCGACAATGCTCGGTTTATTTCACTTAGGAGGAGTTCAATGTCTCATCTCGCCAGCCTCTTTCTCGCTCGCCCTAGATCTCTACCGGCCGCAAGTCATCAGTGCTTCACCCCTCCGGCACACTTGCTTACGACACAACCACGCTCCCTCCTTGATTATCCCACGCGGCGACGTGCTCGACAGCGACGCGGCATTATCATAATCCCTTCACGCTGAATTACGTGTCCAAAGCATGCTCCCAGCGGGTTCGGAATCTATTAGAAAACATGCGCGCGTATCCACCTCTACTAAGAGACCGTAGCTTTTTTCTACCAAATCAGATGTTACACTTGGGCAGAGAGGATCAACGCGTAGTAAGAATTCTCGCGACCTACTTACTAGCATGGATGGACTAAACTTATCAGCTTATGACGTATTTACTTACTCGTTATTTCTTATTCTGACAAACTCATGACTGGAACAATGTTGTCTCTCGGAAAAAAATGCGTGTGTGTTATGTTAAATTCAGTTCCTCCCATTGTCCTTGTAGAGAATGGTACAGAGTATACATACCATTAAAACAGACACACACACACACACACACACACACATACATATATATATATATATATATATATATATATATATATATATATANNNNATATATAATTCGGCAAGTTTTTATGGAAGTCATATTTAAATCTGTTTAAAGGCGGTTCACGATAAAATGAGCACTCTCAAAATCAACTATTGAAAAAAATTACTGCCTCACCCAGTAACTACATGCATTTTAGTCTAAGCAACGTCTAATTAAACAGTCCCCACATATTTTCTTTGCGAACACTTGAAAATATTCTTCTGAAGGAGAAACATTTCTCATGAGTACTGAAGCCACCGTTTGACCTAATGCATTGATCACAGAGTTCATTTGCGTATTCAAAAGAATGATCGTGCCGGAAGATGCCGCTGGTCAATGGGCTTTCTCAGTTATTTCCCGTTTCCACCACCCTTGCATTCCGGCGCATCTCCATTCTCACCTCATTTCACACTCATCGACTCTCAAGACCTCGTTCATAAGAGCTGCCCAAATCTCTCAACTCAACTCCTACTTGTCCCTAGCGGGAATCACAACGCCCTTGGAAATACGCACGCTTGTTCGTAACCAACATATTTTTGGAGGGCGCCTTTGGGTTGCATGGAAATTGATATTTGCAGTCCGCTTTGCAATTACGCCCGGGGATAACAAATCAACAAAGCCAGTGCTCACATTGGTAACGCCCGTATCTCCGCTTTCGCGTGTGATAATACTCCTCGCTCGCCAATTATTCACACTGCGTAGCCGAGAGGGTTTCACACGGTACGGCGAGCGCTTTACGTTCTGTGATCATTACGTAGCTAAACACTCGGAAATGCGGTTTTGTCGAGCAAAACTTTCCAATTCGCAAATTAGTTTCGTGGCAGTCCTTTCATCACACAGTTTCGTTGATCAAAATTCAAAACTCCAGCTCGTAAAATCGTCGCGCACCCATAGCTGAAAAGTTCACCGGCCAACAAAGCAGCACAATAACAACGCCGCCACAGCACAGAAAGCGTCGGACTGCAGAAGCGGAACAGTAGGGTGTTTCGTGACTTTGCAGCAACACAGAACACGTAAACCCATTCAGACCCCACAGTGCACACATTTGTGTACATTACGCACGTGTAGGTAATTTTTGGTGAGTACTGTACACTGTGAAGCTCAATGACCAATGATCTTACCTGTAGGTAAATGATTCTCAAACCGTCTTACTGGTGTAGGTCATAATTGGTTCATGTAACTATAGTCGAGCATGTAGCCTACAGTTAATTGGCTGTGGCAAAGAAACAAGTGTGTTGACTTAAGTACAGGTCACATCATAAAATATTTTGTTTGCAACACCTGAACCAGGAAATGAAAGACGATCTGAAAGGTTTAAAAAAAAAAAAAAGCAATTTATAGTGCTAAATTCAACTGCACACGCCAGAAAAACGGTGTCACTGGCCAGCAACATGTCGGAATGCCGTACGTCAATCAGCACATCATAACTTGTTTTACAGTTGACATCGCTGCCAATAGAAAATCTTTCGCAGCACCTAGTAGTGACTCAGACCCAAGGCCTGTTCCCAAAGCCTTGCGCATCCAATCATAGAAAGCGTGTGCCCACATCAACATAACTTCCACGGAATTTCGCCTCTGTGTACTTTTCTACTCTATGACATCTCGAAGACAGCTAAACTGTCCGGGGGCAAGCTTCACGAACCGACCACAGCACCGCTACCAACTGCCAACCTAACAGACCAACAGTGCCCCAACACCACAAAAACAGACGGGGCACAAAACTATAGCTGTGTCTCGGTTAACGGATAACTTTTAAGAGCACTGCTTAGTATTATATATATTCTGTCCATTACATAATATTCCGCTATCTGTGCAGATTTGCACAGTCATGTGTTTAATCACTGACATTTGTGTGTTTAACTAGTTAAACTGAACTGCAATAGGCTATTCACGGTAAAGTGAGAACTTTTGAAAGTCGTCTCGTTTGGCAAATATTCAATAAATATTCTTTATTTAGGCCTAAGACGTTAACTTCCGAGTGCGGTGGAGTATACACACAATGTTTATTACTTGCATGGCAATATTTATTAATTAACGTGGTTGGAAGATAAAAAATAGCCGAATGGGAAGACGTTACTAGGGCCTCAAAAGTGCTCTGTTTAACGTGAACACAGTCTATACAAACTTTGCGCGTGTTTACATGACGGCAATGCTTACTGTAACTCAACCAACCACAAAAAAAAAATGCACTTGAAAGCTGTTCCGAACATGTAGCGAAAGTGATCGCTACGAGTAGACTTAACTTCACCCAATTGATTTTGGAATATAAGTACGCAAGTTTGTGTGGCGAGGATGCCTCTAATTACAGCAATTAAAAAATTGGTGTGTAAGGCATCCCATCAGAATTGTTGCCCTAACCTAACAAGCGGGCATACGAACGTGGCGTTTTAACACTACATTGCACAATAGGATAAAAAATGGAGCAATTAAATATGATGCTGCTCAACTGCTAAATATTATTTTGGGAAATTAACTACTGGAATTCATTACTTGGTGCAGTGAAGACCAGGCCACCCACTTGTAAATCATTCTCTATCTCGAACCAGAGAACTCAAAAGTAAATAAAATTTGTTGTAAATCTCTTACCCAGCCCATATTTTGCCAAGTATTACCTTGCTCATACTCATCTGGGAATTATCCGATATTTTTTAAACAATTGTGAAATAGTTAAAGAAATTATTTTTTATTAATTGCAACATTTCACTAAAGATAATTGTTATGTGAAACGTGAACAGTTATCACCGCTTCGATGTCAACCAATAGATCTTGGAGTGCCTATAAGAAAGAGTAGATATATATTTCGTGTCTGGAGAATGACATTTCTAAAACCAGAAGTCATAATAAAGTGACAATAACAGAGCTGCCTTTCGTCCGTGTTGCTTATATGTAAATACTGTTCGCATTTTTGTTACTACATAGTTTGAGATTGAAGGCAAAAGATGTATCCGGCAATGTTAAAAAATCCTGCAAATATACTTTAACTAGGTAAGTATAAAAACAAGGAAGAATTGAAATCAGTGCAAAATTTGGAAACAGAATAGCATGACACTCATTTAACGTACTCGTATTGCTACGATCAAACACTTATTTTCGCAGAATTTTGATCACATGCTTGCAAACGAAGTTTTAAGAAAAATATTTACATGGGTTAATCAACAACGATTTTTTTTTAACCGTTACAGTTGTAAGTTTTTGGAACACCAAAAACAGCATGTTCGCCGTAAATAAAACAAACTATCAGGGATAAAAGCTCAAAGTCTCCCCTCAGAACAAAAGAAGTTCCCCAATTATGGTAAGTTACATTCTCTTGTTTCATCACAGAATATTTTCTACCAATACGACGCCAGCACGTACCAAAAGCGTACATGAAAACTGGAAGTAGCCTATGACAAAATAACTAGAAAATTAAAGCGTATTTTAGATGCTCTTAAACATTTTTATGTAATATTACGAATTATTAACAATTTTTTGGGTCTATGCAAGTGTAACTGCCTTAAATACATTTTTATAACAGAAATAGCTTTAACAAGATAATACGACAAAAAGTTTGGAGGGAATATTTATAGATATATAGTTTTTTGCTTTTTGTCTTGTCTTCGCTGGTTCTGAAGATATTCCGAATGAAAGAGTTAACGAGAAATATTGCCATTATTAACTATTACATTCTCAAGATTTTAAACATATAATAACTCTTAAAAATAGTTTCTATTTATTTCAATGAAATGGTTTTCTTTGATAAACTTGATAAAGTATAAACATACCCACGTAAACGGAAATTAAATCTTCACCTATAAAGTATTACACTTTTTTTGTAACATAACAAATGACAGTGTAAAATTCGTGTCAACGTCACACAACAGCACAGTCTTATGCCAGCCTTTGAGTGATAGCGAGATTGCGAGCTGTAACTAACGTGGTATTTTTGCCAAGTGGGGCGGTGTTGAGGTATAAACGGACCGTTATACATTGATTTCATGCAAATTAAACAGTGGAGATGAAAGCCTGGGGACTTAGCTGTCTGGCGTGTCACTGCATAAGAACACAAGGCTGCGCGTTCGTTTCCTGCTGATCGAACATATTCAAATTTAAAGAGAGGATGTTTGTCTGCAAAGGGTATTAAGAACGTTATATTTTCGGTAAGGGGCACTGTTTTAATTAACACTTTAATTGGAGCATTGTGGTTAATCTAGTTGAATTAAAAACGGATGTGCAGTGTTGTACTGTACAATGAAACGTATTCTTGCGATAGAAAAGAAAATTGTTTTATTAAATTTATTATTATGTTAATAATATAGAAATGTAGTGGGGATGGCCAAAATATAATAACTTTCCTTAAAAACGTAACACTGATGTGGCTACATGTAAATATGCACCATGAACAAATACGTTGCAAGTGAGACGATTAGATCATATTGAAATCACTGCTGTCACTTGAAAGGTAGAACCGAACCTCATACTAGAACATCTGTGAACCTTTCAAGTGTAAGCTATACGTTACACTTCAATATTCGCGTCACACTTCTAAATTACTGATCATTTGTATTTACTCCGTTACTTAAACAAATGACGAAAACTCTTTGGAAAACATGTTGTCATTTTAAAGAGATGTACTCCAACAAAATAATCTCGTATAATGCACAACTTTTCTGCAAAACTCCAAATATATTGACATGACACATAAATTACTTATAGAGTTTAATGTCGACTTATAGTGCGAAGGGTTTCTTGTTTGAATCTCTGTTAAAGCACTGCTGTTATACTTGATTTGTTGTTTGGCACTATAAATCACATATTTCAAGACATTGATTGATACTGTACATAAAGGAGTTGTATTCCGGATTTTTTTTCAATATCCTCGGTAGATCAGAGACAAGGCTTGACAATTCAAACTCTGTAAATAAAGTAGTGCGCTAAGCTATAACAAATTATATAATGAAAGGTGGTTATTTCTTCTATACTTAGAAAAAAATATTTATCTAAGAAAAACCGTCTATTTATAAGGATATGATAAATAAAGTTAGTCCATATTTCGATAAATGATTATAAAGGTTTAACCGGTGCGAATACTCTTCGGATAAAAACTGCAGGCCTCAAAACTATACATTTATTTATGGTAACTAATTTATTTTTAATCTTCTGTAGAATTAACACCACCATTGAGTAATTTGATATTTAAAAAGTAAATAAAGTGCTGTTATTTATCAAAGAATTAGCAACCAAATTTTTTTTTTTTTTTCGTATATTTGTTAAGGGTTGCTGTTACGATAATTTTACCAATCACATTAAAGCTGCTAAATTCGAATTTTTCTTAAAATAGTCGAGTTGTTCAAATCATCGGCATAATATGTTATAGGTTATTACTATACGCAGAAATAATTAAAATATTTATTTAATAAGAACTTAGAGAAAAAAATCATATTTTTGGAGAAACTGTGGGCTATATATAAGACTGACTAAAGCGCTAATACTGTCGATCTACGTTTAATAGCATTAAATTGTTTGAACAAAATGAACTGTTTCACAAAGAATTTCATCGAAGCCGTTTAATCGAGATTAAAGTAATATGAGTATATGCATTCACAAACATATAGATTCGGCTACAGGAAAAAGAAAGGGACTTGTATCCATTTATTTACAGTCTCCGTGAAATGCCCCTTCATCGCAGAATTTTCATGTAAAATTTAAAATTGCTGTATAACATATATTTTTCAATGTTATGAGAAATGTTGAACACATCACTAATATGGTTATGGCGATTCTGACGCACGTGGTCCCATGGTCCCGGCAATTCAGATTCTGAAAAGATAAAATATTATATAATTGTTACATACATAGTAACACCCAAACCAAAATATACGAACAAATTTTAAGCTGCTTCTTCCCATTCTTGAAACTTTACATCATAGCTTAGGCCCACCATATTAATTTATTGAAACATAAACGAAAAAGTTGTATGTTTCGGCATTCCAATAAAGGAGTAAAAATTATTCTTCAGAATCTGATTTTTTAGTACTAGTGTGCCAGAATCAACATCACTATATATTACTCGTGTCTAATGGGTGTAAGTGTTTTATATGATTATCTGCACCAATAAATTAGATACGTGTACATCGCTGAGGTAAAATTTCAAGCTGAAATTTTTTTAAGGGCATACATCAATGGGAATTATTATTATTTACAGTGTTACGTTGCCGTCCGTGTTGTACAAAGGGAGAAAGAATATGTATACAATAACTGCAGATGGAATAAATACAGGGTTTCCGTCACACGATCATATACATCAATTGTAAAGACGAGTGTACCTCCTGGCTTATGTTGGCTCAAATAATGCAAACATCGACTCGGTTTTCCTGTGATTTACATAGATTTGTCTATATTTCTCTCTCTTCTATCACAAACATTCTTTCTCTCTTCTTTATTGTCCCTCATTCTGTCTCTCTCCCTCAGCGTTTCTTATGAATCGATAAATGTGACACCAGTAAGTACCATTTACGTCATTCATATATCGCTTATAGGATCTCTCCTAATGGGTTAGAAGTTGTGTATAATGAAGCGTTTAAAATGGAAATCACACGAAATAGCTTACACATCATGGAAGTTAGCTGGGTATAAGAACAATTCCATTCGCTTCCTTAAATTTATACGTATTTAAAACAACAGAATATTTTTTTTTAAATCTATTCGACGATAGCTGTCGGACCCAAATGAGACGATGGCTGTGTGTGTGGGGGGGGGGGNATTTAGACCTATGGATTTTTCACGGTTAATTGAGAACTTTTGAAATTAACCTTAGAAATACATGACAGCACATATTTTAACGGTAACACTGACTGGCATGCGCCCAGCAAAGTTGGTAACGACGGAGAAAATTGTTCCATGTCTAGACGTTGAATTAAATACTAGGTAAACAATAGAGGATAATGAAATAATGTCCAATGCTGTCCTTTATATTTAATAAATGTGACTGAAGAAGCAGCCAGTTTGTAACTTGTTTACTTTCAAAATAATAACACAATTTTACGTGTTCAACGTATGAATAAAGTGACCAGGCCCATGGTGATGTTGATTTCAAATGCGGTGAAAGGATACTCAATGTGCGTACATGTAGATCTCTAGTACGGCTTTCAGAAATTCTCAGATTGCCGTTAGCAGCCGAGGATTTGATGTGGTAGGACATAAGACCTCGGCCTCTTAGTTGGTACGCAAAGACACTTCAGTATCAAAAATATCAGGGCCCGGTTAGACTGTTAAAAAAATTAGGACAGACAATGTCACATTTAGTTTTGAATGTAGTAGAACCGCGTCTCCTACACAGTCACAAACAGTAATTTATAATTATTATATATATACTATATTTGCTAATATAATTACTTTAATATATTTATTATTATATTTAAAACTATATAAATTCGAATCTGCATGATTGACAAGGAAAAATCGGGGCACTGGATGTCTGTTGTGCAAAATTGGTAAAGTATCTACTACTGTTTTACAGATACCTTAGGATCTAGTTACAGCAAATATGTAATTGTAATAATGCTAACGTACGTCAATCTAACAAGGTAAAGCCGTTTAGTGAATTGCAGTACAATGATCTATCTTGCACAAGTGTCTTGGAATGTCTCAAAATATAAAATGGTCGTCATTTAGTTATTTTTTTCATTGTTAAAAATGTTGTACATTCACTAAAATGATTACGTAAATGTAAAGTTTAAACACGGAAACGTCATCCGTAATGACGGAAAAACGGAGCTGATCTATGTAAATACAAAATGCGGAAAGTCTCCGTACTTCCTCTTGTTTCGGGTCTCGGGAACGAACAAAGCCGAGCCTACAGAAAGCTTTCTTCGCCCTTTGTTACAATAAAGTTATATTTTTTGCAGGAGTAAGGACATAAATACCAATAAAACACATTCATTAAAACATCAAAAAGTAGCATCTGGTATCTGTAACAGCAACACGTGAAACACTCAAACTTTACAGAAAACTGAAAAAGATACGTATGCCTATATCTGAAATAATGTGTACATGCGTATATTATATATATTTATATATATATACACTTCTGACAAGAAGATATTGGAAGAGGGATAAGAGTTACAGACTATCATACTTCTGATACGTGTTCAAATCTCGCTGCAGCAAAAATATTAAATTTTTAATGACATGTTTATATACATATATGTATATTTATATATGTATATACACACAGTAATACACTTGCATCTAAATATATATTTTTTTTTAGATATATATTTTTTAAATTTAAGTACACGAAAATGTATTTAAAAACGTACGAAGAGCTTCCGTGAATTAAAAAAAACTTCCGTGAAAATAATAAATGTTCTTATTAGAACAAGGGTGACCGCATTTTCACAGAGAGCTAAAAAATTATTTTTTTCCGTGATTTCAGTAAAATTATGTTTTTTTAACAGGGTTCACTGTAAAATATTGCTTTTACATGATGCCTAATGGATTTCGCAGGAAGTTTGGCATGAGAAATCTCATGCAAGAATATCAGGAAAATCCTATGAGATAACGAGTCTACAGATCAAATATGCAGCAAAGTGCCTCTTTACATGAGAACAGATATTGTCCACGGAATATCTTAGCTAGCTACAATTTTAATAATTAAATCTTATGAACACAATGTGATTTAAAGTAATGTCTATTAAAAGATAAGATTTCTTATATTCGTCCAGATTTCTCACAATACTTTCTGAACTCCTCTCCATTAAAAAAAACAATTTTGAAGTGTTCTTCAGATTTAATATTTTTCGCTTGATTCCTCTTTGCGCAGTCCTTCTATGCTCTTTTCCTACCTATCTGCGGTTGTAATATACATATATGGTCAACTGAAAAGCAGAGAACGACTAATAGAATCACTAGTTTTATGGAAAACTTTCCTTAAAAATAGGGCATGCTCTATCTCCTGCGTATTTAGCATGAAACAGCTGTCTTGCACGTACTTTGCGTGTTTTTCCTATCGTATAAGAGCAGTTTTAGCTTCACGCTTGCAGACAGCAAGAATGAGTGAAATGCCGCACGAACCCAGCAGTATTTCAAAGCTGTAGTGCAACATACAGGGCTGTGTACGGCCACATAGTACACAAGTACACAGAGGCGAAGTGGCGTGTTGGTTCTTTTGATATAAGCGAACCGATTTGCTTATTGGGCGTGCGGGGCTCTGGTGACGAGCATTGTGTCTTATTTGCTACTTTGTGCTGCAAAATGATCCTTATTGTCTCGGATGATGGGTGGCAAGTAAGTTACCAGGTGCTGAGTGGCGAAAGGCGTTCCGAAATGTTGCTGGCCAGTGACGCCATTTTGCTGGCGTGCTCGGCTGGAGTTCGTGGTATTAGCCGCTTTTTTTACGCCATAATTCTTAAGTATTCTCTGATACAACGCTGAACAAGCAAAATAGTTCTACCAGCATGCACTCACCTCCCATAGTTGCTCTGTGCGATAAACTGTAACATAATACGTCCCCACCTCGAAACCGCCTCTTACATGTTCATTGAGACAGTTGCTTACATATTTAAAACAGAGAGTAACGTGACATGGTGGTCACAAATGCTAGACTAAAAGCCCCGGTTCGGATGACGTGCTATGCAAAAATTATTGGGCTGTGCTTGGAATAAAAAAAAAGGTTAGTTTAATTTCCAAGTGAAAATTTTTATTTTCTTTACTCCTAGTAAAAAAATTCTGGATTGTTATCACGAGGACAAGTTATAGACAAACGTAAGAAATGACGGAAGTCGTTTATTCACCAGGATATAATAAAATCTCTCATGTTCTGTGAAGCAAGAGTCGTCCATACAAACAAAGCAAAATAACCTCGTTTATGTCAACAAGGACAAGGAACGTATTAAATAGAATGTGAGCTACTGAAAAGTGATATATTATTGCACTTAATGAAATAATTAACAAAGCGTATACTGTAAATTATTTCTCTGGAATCATTATATGCCTATTTATTAATTACCACGCCGTCAACAACTTTAATGTCTGATTATGTGAGTAAAATATCCAAACGTTTGCCATGTACATATATTTGTTGTCCGTGCAGGACTTGAGATAGTGATGCTTATTTGTAATTTGGGCATGATTACAAAAATTCAAATGTATAAACTAGTTGAGTTTAGCAAACTCAAATAAGGGCAAACAAGTAAATGTTTTAAATGTATCGGCTTTTATTATTTGTCACAATAAAAGCAGTCAAACATACACTTCCCCTGTTTTGTGACTGGTTGGAATTCACGAGAACTTGACTGGCGCTTCGTAGAAAATGAGCTATATTCAAACTGTAAAATTTTCTTTGACTGGCTTTGTTGATTCTCTTTCTCAATAACTATGGTGTTAAACTGAAATATGTTAGATTTTTGCTTTTAGTACACACGTTTTTGTACGAGTTGGTTCAGCGAATTAAACGCGCTGTATTACGGCCTGGTCAGTTGTAGAATGAGCTGTCAACAAGAGCCTCCAGTAAAAGAAGGAAAGTTTCTGGTTCCGTTCAAACGCCGCGATATCAGATACTGTTGGCTGTGTTGCGGGAACTAAGTTCAACGCGGATTATTCTCGTAGTGGACTTTGAGTTCACCGCGCGCAGGATATCTGAAAGCTTGGTGGCTGTTGAAACTGTCCTTAAAGAAAGGGCAGCGATAAGCAATACGCAAGTGGCGAGCTGGATGATGCATGTGTGTAACTTTAGTATTGTTACAATTTTCTCAAATTCAGTGCGCTAAACCAGGTTCGTTAAGGAATGGAGATCTTAATAAAATAAAATAGTTAATTTTAGTTACCTAATTTGATTTACAATAACCTCAAACAATATTCTCTCTACTCAAAATCTCAAAATAAATTGACATCACTTTACGCTGTTTACTTTTAATGACTTCAATCAATACGAATGTCAATTATCTCAATGAAATTAACGTAATTAAATAACTAAAAATTAGTCCCCCTATGCAGTATGTAAAATCTTATTCAATTATTTTACAAATAATATGTCCATATTTGGCAGTTCTCATATTTACAATAAAGTCCGTGTCACATGTTCATACAGTCCCACGTCAGCTTAATCCATGTCCCACCAGTCCGCAATGTTCTAGAGTTCATCGAGTGCCCTCACGCACAGTAGCCTTCACTCGTTGGGTTCAAAGCCCTCTCGTCCATTCACACCACGATCACCTCGTTCACCGTCGTCTCACAATCTCCCATCGTGGTCCGTCTCTCACCGCAATTGAATTCGCCCCCACACTCAGCCAGCTAACCTCCACCAAAAACTGCTGACTGTCCAGCTGTGGCTTGTATTTATAGGGTCAAAGGCCATCGAACAGAAATTTCTCTGCCACGCTGTGCCGAGGGTCCTAGTTCCCAGAATATTCTTGCGCGTCCTTAATGCACCTCGGCTTCTACAGCAGGGGGGAGGAGGAGGGGCTGTGACGTCAGCCGGGTCGCCACTGTCAGTCATCTCCTCCCCCACCCAGGTGAGCGACGGGGCAGCGAGCGGGTCCTTCTGGAAAGAGGGGAGGGTCAAGGTGGGTCACCCTCTCAGAGCCGGACCACGCATGAAGCGCGGAATACTGCCCCATCCTTAAGTTTGTTCGTCCCGAACAGACTCTCGTACACCAGGGCTTTCGTACACCACCAGTCAGTCGTTGTGCACAACCTTGGGGTTCGCCCGAGAGCCCTGTCGACAAATCCGGTAAACAACATCATTTTACTGTTTAAGGATTCTGTACGGGCCTTCCCAACATTTCTGTTACTTTGGGAAATACATTTTTGCCTCTGGCGTTTGTACAACCACACCAGCTGTCCTTCTTGAAAAGTCTCTTAAGGCATTCTCTGGTCATTTAGTGTTTTCATACTGTCATTATTAATTTTAAGGTGCCTCAGGGCAAACTCACGAATGTCAACTAAATTTTGATGCAATTTAATGGTTTATTCTGGGTTGGCTACTTCCTCTTCCACTGTACGTCCGAACAGCATGTCACCAGCTCTTTCCCAAACAGCAACCTTGAGGTGTTATCCTTCTAGATTCGTGGACTGCCGAACAATATGCCACGATAAATAAGGGAACCGTGGAGTCCTCATATTTCAGGCTGTCTTCTACGAAGATCGCCAGATACTTTTCCAAGATACGATTTAGCCTCTCGGCCATTCCATCCGACTGAGGGCGTAATGATGTTGAGCGAGTTTTCTTCATTTCTAAAATCCTTGTTTCCTATTGGGAAAGAGTTGCTTCAATATCTCGTCCTTAATCTGATTGGAATTAAGTTGCTCTCCAAACCTGGAGAAAACATGCTCTACTAGTGCATCAGCTTTCGTGCCAGCCTCTTGGTTTGGCACCAGTATGACATTGGGCCATTTTGTGAAATAATTTTAATCTACCAGAAGGTACCTATTCCCTTTCTTATTCACTTGTAGTGGTCCGAGAGTATCCACTGCCATCCTCTCAAATGGGGCTCCAAAATTGTACTTCTGAAGGAGACATCGCCCTTTTACCCTCGGACCCTTCGTAGCGGTACAAGCATCACCCAGACATCGCCACTTCTCAACATCCTCCTGACAATGCAGCCAATAGAATCTCATTCAAACTCTGTCGAGGGTCTTATTTACACCGAAGTGACCATCTGCTTCTGTGTTGTGCAGTTCTCGTAGCACTTCTGGGATTTGGCAATCTGGTAGAACCAATTGTAAATGACTTTGTTTCCCATTATTACTTTCCCAGTTCCTGTAAAGCACACCATTCTTTAGAACGAGGGAATTCCACTGTGCCCAGTATGCCCCGACTGTCATGCCTAGACTTGGCTATCTCCTCCCATCTTGGTCGATGTTCGGCATCCTTCCACTCCAATACTGGACGCAAGGTGAGGTCACTTAGATGTTCATTTCTTATGTCCTTATCGTCCCATGTAGGTTATCCATCGCAAGATACAAAGCCTTGAATTCTTGTCCTTCTTGCTTACCACGATACACCACCCTTTTTCTTCTGGCATTCACAATGACGACTGAGTTGTTCTTGTGGTCTCTTAGAAAGTGTATCTGAATTTCTGTGAATGCATCCAGACCTGTGATGTATTTCAAAGTCATATTCTTGCAGGTGCTGTATCCACCAGGCTTTTGATCTTCGGGGTTATTGAAAATTAGCAGCAAGCGCAATGAAGCATAATAAGTACTTAGGATGAAGTGTCTACCAAAAAAATATGGGTGAAAATGTGTAATTGCCTTCACCACTGCCAGAAGCTTCCTGCATGTCACACAATAATATCTTTCAGGCTTTTGTAGCACCTTACTGAAATATTTGTATGGCCTCTCCTTTCCATCCTGAATCTGAGATAACAAAGCCCTGATACCTACATCACTAGCATTTGTTTCCAGAATTAATTCACCCTCTCTACTTGGAAAACCCAGTACTGTCGGAGATATCAGAATTTCCTTTAGTCTATTGAAATAAATTTCGCACTCCGGGGTCCAATAAATTTTTTTTTTGCCTTAGTCAATTCATGCAGAGGCTTGGCGATCGTGGCAAACCCGGGCCTAAATCGCCAGTAGTAAGCACATAGCCCAGAAAGTTTTGCATATCAGTTTTATCATTTAGTAGATGCCAATCTGTAATTGCTCTGGTCTGTTCAATGTCTGTTTCAACCCCATGGGCCAACACAAAATGGCCCAAGAAATTAATTTTCTTTTGGAAAGGTGGCATTTCTTGGGAATTAATTTCAGGTTGGCTGCAGCAACTTTCTGAAACACAGAATTTAGGCATGTAAGGTGCTCTTCAAATGTTTTTTCTGTGACCACAATATCGAATAGATACACCTGGGTAACATCTAAGGGCAAAACTTTATATATCTTTCGTTCGAAGGTGGCAGGGACATTGCATAGCCCGAAGGGCATAACATTGAATTGGCAGATTCCTTTCCCTTGGACACAAAATACTTTTTTTTCTTTGTCTTTCAGGGCCATCTCGCACTGCCAATACCCGCTCTTCATGTCTAAAGTAGAAAAACACTGTGAAGCTGCTGGGCTATTCAGTGTGTCATTTATCCTAGGGAGTGGGTAAGAATCTTTCTTGGTCACATGTTTAAGTTGGCGGTAATCAACAAAAAATCTAATAGAACCATCTTTCTTTTAGCAAGCACAATTTGAGATGACCATGGACAAACTGATGGCTCTATCACATCTTAACTCTCTCATATCTTCCATAATACAATAAACCAACTCATGCAAAACTAGCGGTAGTTTACTTGGTGGCTGCTTTATGAGCCTGGCATCTCCTGTATCGATACGGTGGCATGCAACATTAGTTCTGCCAAGGTCATTGAGCTCACAGGAGAAATTACCTCTATTTCTCTGTAGTAACTCTGAGACTGCTCTCTCCGGTCGCCAGTTGAGTTTTTCTCTTTTTCTTGTCAGCAGTTGCCCTAAATCATCTGGTAGAGGACATTCGGTATTTTGTAGCATTGAAGCTTCTGAAACATTTGGAAGTACACGTGAGACCTGTTTGCAAACCCCTACTGTAGCCCCTTTCTCAAGATGGATAGCACTGTCTGATAAATTTATCACCCTAACTGTCCGATTTTGAAGGAATACAATTCCTTTCTACAATAACATTTTATGGTAAAATGGCACCTTTCTGGGCTTGTTCGATTATGCCAAACCGCCTGACAGATTTTCTCTGGGATCTGCCTGGAATAACAACTTTGCTAGAAGCAGGGTGCACAGTTGACACACACACTACTGGGCAGCTCATTGGCGAAGATATATCTCGTCATAACGACTTAACTAATTCGGTATTACCAGCCCATAGCACCCCCATTCGGGTATCGAAACAGCACCCCAGCTTGTGTAATACATCAAGAGCGAAAATGCATTTGTTCTCTATTTCTACTATGTCAATATCATGGTCTAAGTTAAGGTTACCAAACTGTAAGAGTACCCTTTTGATGCCCCTGACTGGTGTGGTCTCGCCTGTTACTGTAGTTAAATAGCAGTGAGCAATGCTTTTATAGGATGATCGCTGGGGCGAAGACCCGAGAATGTCCGGTTTTACGACCATTGTAGTTGCCCCTGTGTCAACAACCATATGACAAGAAACATTATCTAGACTCCCATCCACCAATATGGCATCTAAGTCCTGTTTCATTGAACGCACCTGAAAAAAACATTGGGGCCTTCCCTCCAGCAACTACCGACCATTGACCATTAAGATAGGTGCTTACAAGTTTTCCCAAGAGCCCCGGGTGTCCATACGACCAACATTCAGGGTGTTTCGGTGGGGGACAGCGAATGATCATAGCACGGATCCTGGAATAGATGTCGCTTATGGTCGCCTGCAAATCCTTCAGCATCATCTTGATGCTGTCGCCCTCCTCTTCGTTTAGCATCACTGCCCGCACTGGACGTCAGAGCACTGATTAATGCCTTGCTGACTCCCCCTCCAGTGCTCGGGCCAGGGCAGCCAGCATGGTATGAGGCGTAGCCACATGTACAGCTTGCCACACCTCGGTATCAGCGAAATCTTCCATGAATAAATCGACTGCGATAACATCCCGAGCCTCCTCAGAGTATCCCTCCAGTGACATGTATGACAGCCTTACGAGGTCCTTCCACAGCTCTTGCAGTGGTTCCCCATGTCACTGGATGTGACTATGCAGCTGGGGATGGTGGGCGTGTCGCAGGTATCGGTCGCTGAATCGCAGATTAAAAGCCGACACCAATGTTGAGTATTCTAGTCGACCTTGTTCTGTCAGCGACTGCAGTATGCTTAATGCAGGTCCTCTCAGTAGAGCCATCAGATAGTATGCTCGCTGCTCTTCAGTACAGATATTCAGGGCGGCAACAATCTTGAATTGGTGCCGGTATTCGCGCCAAGGGGTCTGTTTAAATTATGGGCGGACTTTATTGTGACCCCTTTACCCACCCCTGGCTGAGGCACACTCATACTGCAGAACTGTCGGTCCTCGACTGCGATGACTGTATTGGCGGTGGTGACTACCTTTCCTCGGTGCCCACATTCGCCGGCTAGGTGGGGGTCGATCCCAGCTCCTCCTCAGCCACTGCATGTCTTCTCCCTTGCTGCTGCAGAAATTCCTGACATTTCTTTTTTAGGGTGCTCACTTCCTGTTTCACCTTACCCTCGACAGCGTCTATCCTCTCCTTCATGCTGTCTATCCTCTCATCCACACTGTCCTCACACTGTTAATTTTCTTGTCCACACAGTCTGTTTTATTGTTTACTAATTCACTTACACCTTCTATCTTTCTGCCTACATTTTCTTTCACACTGTCTATATTTATATCCACATTTTAGTGTACTCTGGTCCACGCCGTCTATTTTCATTTCTACCAGTTCACTAACATAACTAACAGATTCACTAACACTATATATTTTGCTATTTAAATTTTCATTAACACTATCTATTTCACTATTTACATTCTCGTTAACATTATCTAAAACATTATTTATTCTGCTTTTTACATCAATTAATTGGCTACTCAAGCCCTCGATCAAGGCACGAATTGCTTTCATGTCTGCCGACATTTTCCTCGTTAGCATTTACAAATTTCTAAAGAATTCCTTGGCCTATTACTGTGAATATTATTATATTTACAAGTTGTATCCTGCTAGTTAATTTCGTACTATAAACTTAGTTACGATATTTTTTCTTAAATAAAATTCCTCCATCCCATTTTTGACAACAGTGTTACAATTTTCTCAAAGTCAGTGGACTAAACCAGGTTCGTTAAGGGATGTAGGTCTTAGTAAAATGAAAGAGTTAATTATATTTTTATTAATTTTATTTACAATAACTACTAACAAAATTCTCTCTACTCAACACCTCAAACTAAATTGATATCACTTGCTGTTTAGAATTGATGATTTCAATCAATAAAATTACAATTATCTCAATGAAATTAATGTAACTAAATAACTAAAAATCAGTCCCAATAGACAGTAAATTAAATCCTATTCAATGGTTTTACAAATAATGTGTCAATATTTGACAATTCCAATATTTACAATAAAATCCGTGTCACATGTTATTCAGTCACATCTCAGTTTAGTCTAGGTCCCACCAGACCGCAATGTTATAAAGTTCTCCGAGCACAGTAGCCTTCACGCGTCGGGTTCCACGCCTTCTCGTCCATTCACACCACGAACACCTCGTCCACCGTCGTCTCGTAATCTCCCGTCGTCGTCCGTGCCTCACCGCACTTGACTTCACTCCCGTACTCAGCCAGATGGCCTCCGCCAAAGACTGCCGAAAGTCCAGCTGTGGCATTTATTTATAGGGTCACAAGCCATCGCCCAGAAATTTCTATGCCTCGCTGTGCCAAGGGTCCTAGTTCTCAGAATATTCTTCCGAGTTCCTCAAAACACGTCGGCTTCTCCAGCAAAGGAAAGGGGGAGCGGCTGTGAGGTCAGCCGGGTCGCCGCTGTCAGTCATCTCCTCCCCCAGCCGGGTGAGTGACGGGTAGCGAGCGGGTCCGTCTGGGGGAAGGGAGGGTCGAGGTGTGTCACGCCCCACAGAGCCTGACCATGCATGGAACTCGCGTCAGCACGTATTAGCACACTACTGTAGATAGCTTTTAGTTTCGATCGACCCCCATCTTTCGCCTTTCGCAGCTTTGTGACGTGACCAAAGCTTTCAGATATCCTACTCGCAATATACTTCAGCCGCTCTCTTTTGCTTCTATGAGTACGCATCTCACTAAAAATATATACTATTATTTATTTATTTCAGAAAATTTGGTTGCAAGCCAAATATATCTCAAGGGCCAAGGCTAGCTTAAAAAAACTTAACAAATGACTACACAAACACAGATTTTAACATGTCATTCTTAAAACTGGAGTAATAAGGGAAACCATAACATTTGGAATAGATTGTGTCATAAATACACATATAAAGAAACGCCTTAGCACTTAACTGCTTTGTCTTTATGCACGAGTGAAAGAGGCTGGCATGGTTTATCTGCATTCCTGCCACAGTCACTCGGATACACACAAATAAACATACATAGAAGGAGTAGAAGATCTTGTAATGTACCTGATATGACCTAAAAATGACAAATTATATGAACTTCCTTTTAGTCAAACAAGGGTAACCGAGAACTAATCCAAAGGACCGAGGCGTTGAAAAAGTTATTAAGAAACCTTATCGGAATTTGCCCGATGCACTTTTAGAAAAGTTTCCGTAAAAGTACGGAAAATTACTGGTAAAATTTATCCAGAAATCTTTGTTAAATTAGACACTTAATCTTTTAGGAATAGAACACCTGTAAATAAAAAAAGAATGTCTGGAATTTGCGGAACCTATCCTTAGATGTGTTGCTAGTCTTTTGTATATTTCCAATTTATAACAAAAGGTCGTAAAAAAGCATAACCTTCATAATGTGAGTCTTCAATCACGTATACAATTTTTTAAATATTTTAAAACTTTTTAAGAATCAGAGCTTGATTTCAACACGAGCGAAAAATTTAGTAAGCCGCGACTCTTACTACCTGTGAAAGAAAACGCTTTGGCACGCACAAAATCATCCTGAGCGCAGAAGACCGGAACCGAACTAACGACCTCGCAAATTCGAGACACACACGTGATAGAACACCCAGTTATAAGTAATATAAAAGCATTGAATGAGTCGTCGAGTTTAACGAGGAGCAGCGTAATCTGGATATTCCGTCATATTCAGCCGCGTCCGAATGCTGGACCCAGAAACAGAGCCACAAAACGTGCAGAGCCATATCTTGGGACAAAAATGTTGGTGCGTAGGGGGAATTCAACTCTACGCACCCTTCCCTTCACTCCTCGGCCGTGTTCGTTGTGATGCGGAATTGGAAGGGGAATTTCTGAATACGGGTGGAGGTTGGCGACAAAGCGAAATGGCAGCACAGAGTAATTTAATTAAATGTTTCGCAATATTGCTAGAAGCTTACAATGTCAATAACTAGATTGTTTTCATTTTAAATTAACAAATGATCGAAGTATGTGGTCATTCATTATTTCCAGGCGGCCGCGGTGGTGTAGCAGCTAGGGCGCTCGCCTCCCAACAAAGTGAACAGGTTTCGATTCCCGTGCCACTGGTCCGCTGGTTGGCGGGTTTTCTCGGCCCTTGCATTTCCACGTCGTTTCAGTCACATCGTTTCTCAATACTTCGGCCAAAATCTCCTCCCCACTCGTTATTTCCATCACCTATATACAAAATCACGTTGCCGTTGGCGCGTATAATCTTTCTCCTGAGACATTAATTTAATCGATAAAATATATTTCCACTTTCCTCTTTTATTATCGTTTCTCTGTTAAGTACATTTTTTCTTAAGTATTATATTTGTTTTTAATGTATATCGTATCATCACGCACGGACTCCCGCAATGATTATGTGTCGTCCCGGTGCTGTTGGAGGTTACCCACCTTGACCCTCCCCTCCCCACAAGCAGACCAACTCACCGCTACGTCGCCTGGTGGCGTCGTAGCCCCTCCTACTCCCTCCCGGACGAGTCGATGACTTGAGAGAATAAGAAAGAATGTTCTAGTAATCAGCAATCCGGCATGCATAGAAAACTCATGAACAGAGCCGACGACACTATAAGTACCCACCCCCCGCAGCCAGAGATGTGTCGGTTATCGTGGTAGCTATCTGGCTGAAGTGTGGTATTAGGAGAAAGTCTGATGAAGCATGGGACATTAGCGAATAGGACGAACGACGGTGGGGGTGTGAGACAACGACCGACGAGTGTATGTATGGTGTGGACAGACGAGATACCGTGGTACGCGATGAGTAGAGGGCTATTGTGCATGGGGGCGCTCGGAGAACTCTAGAACATTGCGGACTGGCGGATTCTGGTCTGAATTAAGCTGCGACTGTAGACTTTATTGTAAATATAGTAACTGTCAAATATCGATGTTAAATTTATAAATTAATTCTATAGTTGTTGATAAACTGTTTAATGGTTTCGATATTAGTTACTTTGTTGTATTAATTTCTGAGCGGTGAAGGGCAATTATGTAAATATTAGTTGTAAATAGCATTGTGAGAAATTAAGTTGAGAGTATTATCTTGGAAGTGTTGTGAATAAATAAGGAAAACATTATTAATTATTTAATTTAATTTAGACCTCTATCCCTTAAAGGATCAATGACTATGGGAAACTGTAACAACATAACCTTTTTTGTCGGTAAAACTTCTTTGAACTTGTAATTTATAATTTTTTCCGCTATGTGTTTTGTTGTCTGTCAAAACGCGCCACCACGCTTACTGATTTACGTTTCGATTCAGATTAAAATTTTATTTATTGTGCTTAAAAAGTTTTATCCTTTCTGTATTTTTAAGTAATTATCACAGTAAAAAAATAGTGGGAAAAATACCTTAAAATTGTAAGGTAATAAACGAAAAATCGTTTGGGAAACATAGTTTTCCTTACGTATAAGATAGAATTACCGTGCTCTGGAGTAAAATTCATTTAAATGGCAGAGGGAAATCTCATACATGGATAGGAAATGTACCTTACGACGCGAAGTGTGGATCTCCTCGTCTCAACAGCTCGATGGGAGGGCCGGAGGAAGAAAAAAAAAAAACGAGGCGCAATGTTAGACAGCTTGGACTAAGCAATAAAAATTAATTTTAATGTAGAAATATGTAAAAGACAATTATCAAATAGTTACAAATGGACAGTTCGTGAAAAAAGAAGTAAATAATAAAATGTGTATGAGATTGTGGAAAACGGATGGCTTTTTTTTCCCGTGTTCAAATCTCAATATACAACTTTATCTTGACCAGTGTAGTTTTATGCCCAGGGAATTATTAAAAGATTTGGAAAGGTTTTGTCTTCCAACCGCCAATGAAGCCACTAAACAAATTCTACACAAATTTTGCTTTGTACAGCACAAACGTAACTGAGCAATCTGTTACACAAGATAGTTATTATAACCAGCTCCAGGAATAACTAATTTCTCACGTAGCTCTTAGAAAGCGGGAATGTTCAATCTAATAATTAAAAGTTTTTTTTAGAAAAAACTTGTATAGTTATTTGAATTAAAATTTTTTGCAGGTAACTTAAATTAGTACTTTATTTTTCGTGATGAATTAATGTAATACGTTAATAATCACATTTGTTGCTAAGTTATCGCAGTGGTGTATCTGTTATCAAGACAAAATATCGTGGCTCGCACCCACCAACCGACCAGTTGTCGAAAATTTTGGAATTGTGGTTTCGGTTACTATTCATAGGTAATAATGAAAAAAACAATACTTATATTCTGGAAATGTTTTAAATACGGGATGAGTATAAAATAATTATCCAAATTTGAAGGTCTATAATATCAAAACCAAACAACTTACAACCTTGGTTGACTAATCAAATGTAACTTGGAACTGTGAAATTTGTTTACCATATCTTCATAAATGTTCAATGTTACCACCACGAGCGGACCGAACGACATCTACGCGATAATCAAACTCGTTCCACACTCTTGTCAGTATGTCCGGTGTAACGGTTCGGATGGCATCCGTGATTCTGGTTTTGAGGTCGTCAATGTTAGCCGGCAATGGTGAACGAAACACGTGATCCTTTATATACCCCCATAAAAAAAATCGCACACAACTAGATGCAAATGGGATGGCGCATCATCCTGTTGGAAAATGAAGTCCCCCGCCGCCTCTTCTAACTGAGAAAACAACCACTCTGTAAGCATGTCCAAATAAGGGATTCCAGTAACAGTGGGCTCGTGAAAAAAGAACGGGCCGAAAACAGTATCTTTTGATACAGCGCAAAACACGTTCAATTTGGAGGAAGCGCGCTCGTGTTTGGTGGTTTCATGTGAAGGCTCCTGACCCCATATCCCCACGTTGTGCCGGTTCACCTTACCTTTTGAATTGTACGTCGCTTCATAGCTGAAAACCAGCTTAGACATGAAGGCATCGTCTACCTCATTCTGGGCACATAAAGGAAACATCAGACTGCCCCCTTCACATTGACGTGTCGAATGGGAGCTCGCTTCCTCCTCACCACCTCAAACCGATAGTTACGAACGCCATCCAAACCGTAACAACGGACACGCTGACAAGAGCGTGGAACGAGTTTGATTATCACGTAGATGTCGTTCGGGCCGCTCGTGGTGTTCACATTAAACATTTATGAATGTATGTTAAACAAACACTAGGTTTCCACGGTTCATTTGATTGGCCAATCAAGTTTGTAGGTTGTTTGGTTTTGATATTATAAATCTTCAAATTTGGGGTACTCTTTTATAATCAGCCTGCGTAATTTTATTATACAATATTCCCTTCCTTGTATGGAATTTCCCACACTTTTGTCAGGTTCTTTTCCGTATGATTAGGAAATTGTACTTAACTCGTTACGGAAATTTACTCTACGATAAAGAGGCAATTTTACCTTACATGTATAGTGTAAGTTGCTTCCCTTAGATGTAAAGGCATTTTACCTCAAATTATTTTACAGTGTAATGTTTCTTCTTTTAGCTTTGTGTCGTTTCGGAATTCATTCAAATTTCGAATTATTTTTTTTCCCTTCCATATGTTCCATTTGAAATTAGTTCTTGTGTTATTAATTTCGTTCGATGCAATTTCGTGGACTTTGGTATTATTGCCATGTGAGTATTAATAATTTTTTCTTTACACCGTGGATATTAATTTCTTTTCCAGTAACAATTTTCATTTTATTTTTGCTCTTATGAAAATCGTTTCTTAACTGTATGCCATCCTATAAAGTTCTTTTTTTTTTTGTTTCACAGAATTATCAATATTTCAAATATTTCTTTTACATTTTGTTTTGCCAATAAAAACCGTTGGCTGGGTGTGCTCCTTGGTTACCTTTCCTGATATTCTTCACGTCCGTCCTTATGTCGATGAACTAAATAAATGAGTTATTAATCAAACGATCAATCGTGCTTTGCGCTGCCCATTAGGTTAATGGCAAGCTATTCCAATATTTACGTGGAAGTGAAAACGTTATGCGGTCACGGTGACGCTGCACGTCACCGTTATAGTACGGAAGCACGTATCTACCATTTATAAACTGAAGCCTAAGCCTAATACACGCAAGTATAGGCTTTTCACGTTAAAGTGAGAACTTTTGAAAGCCCTCTCATTTGTAATAACAGTCAATAAATACAATTTTTTTTTAGACTTAGACGTTAACTTCTTAGTGTGTTGGAATATAAACACTGAGTTTATTTCTTACATGGAAATATACATATAAAATGTGCTTATAAGATAAAAAATGGCTGAAAGGAAATCATAACTAGGGCCTCAAAAGTGTTCACTTTACCGTGAACAGCCTATAATGTACTTATTTAAAAACGTCAAAGTTCCGTTGGGAAGATATATACTTAGATGTTAAATCTTTTCTTGTAATAGTGATAATTAAGCTAATGCCAATTTTTAGATAATGAAAAATTACCCTTAATATTATTAGAAGGATATTACGGACAATTTTATCGTCTTCATACTACTAATGCGGTCAGAATTCTTGAAATAAGAGCTTCCCTTATTTTAAGAATAACGTCTTAACATTGTATAATTTCTAGGCCAAAGCTTAAATATCTTTCAGATTCAACGAATAGTTTAAGAAAGAGACTATAGTTAACATCGATTTCCAGAGTATTTTGATTTGTTTCTCCGCAACTGTTTTATAAAATCTAATTTTCGCATGCCAAATTTTTGAAAATCTATTTATTCAATATAGCTGAAGAAAACGTTTGTTTGTAGGCAGGTTCATACTTTTTTATTTAACTACAATAATTTATTATCCTGACATATATGCAATACTGTGTAAAACTGATAAATCGCGTTAACGAAGTCTGGGAATACCTGGCGTTATGTCCACAGTCGTGAACCACTCGCAAGCCACCGGTTTCTCGTCACAAATATTCTCGCCCGTCGATATACACACACATTCCGTCGCAGCAGTGTCTCCCTACCAGAGGTAACTACACACTTAAATTAGTTCCTTTTTCGATATTGAATACATATCGAATTCACCATTTAAAAGCAAATATCCTCGTTACACTCCAAAAGATCGGTAAGGAAAGGTTATTATTTAGCCGAGGTTGCGAATGTTTGAAGTTAAGGATAATTGGTGAAGAGTGGAATGTAACTGTGATACACACTACTGTACTTTGTAACAGCATATCTTAATACTTCATATTTTGTGCAAAACTCATAAATGAAGGTTTTTTAAGAAGTTAACGTATTCATCAATTGCCAACCTCATAAAAAAAATCAAATAATTTTACTTATTGACTTAATTTTTTCTTTCGCTTGCTCATTTAACTATGCCAATCCCTGAGATAAAATTTTTGTTACTTCTGTCAATAGTAAAATTAACTGACAATAAAAAACTCACACATAAAACATCTGTATCTTAATAGTACAGGTCATTGCATAGGCAGACTCAAAGTAAATTGGTATTTATAGATAAAGTATACTTTTCATAAAATAAAAATCTTTGTAAGTGTACCACCTATATTTAATTCCAATAATATCCAGAATTATGATTCAGCAACTCTTTTAGGAAGGACTCCGATTTCTTGTATTATTCCACTTATAAAAAAATTTATAAACCAATGTAATTAATAACGTTCCTATTTCTAGAGTGAATTTTGCCAAGTATTTACGCCTAAAAATATACCATAAACTAAGCTGGGATGAACATGCGGCACGTATAAAACAAAAAATTGTGCCTGTTATTGGCATATTCAGCCGTTTTAAATCGGTGCCAGTAACCATAACGGAAAATGTTTATAATATATTAATACACCCACATTTTAAGTTTATGTATGTAATCTGCGGTCAAGGAACAAAAAGTATTACAAAATAACTGTAAGTATTACAAAATTAGGCACTAAAAATACTATATGATCTCCCCTTTTTGACACCACCATGCAGACTATTTCAAATAAGTAGTTCAGATTAGTTCAGAAAGATTTGGGCAGCTGTTAACAACAAGGTCTTGAGAGCCGATGAGGGTGAAATGAGGTGAGAATGGAGAGCCGGAATGCAAGGGCGGGGGAAACAGGAGATCAGCGGCATTGTCCGGCACGATTCCCACTTGCGGAAATCCGGGAGTGGCCACACCGGGGAATGAACCCGGTTCGCATTGGTGGGAGGCGAGCAGTCGAACAGCTCAGCCACTGCGGCCACTGTCAAATAAGTAATATCAAACCACTAAGAATGCAAGTTAAACTATCAACTATGACATATTTGCTTAACCCATTCAGTCCCAGTGTACACATGTGTGTACATTACGCACGCGTAGGTAATTTGTGGTTTGTACTGCACACTACGAAGCTCAATGACCAATAATCATACTTGTGGGTAAATTATTCGCAACCCGTCTTACTGGTCTATCTCATAATTGGTTCATATCACTGTAGTCGAACATGTAGCCTACAGCTCATTTAGCTGTGACAACGAAACAAGTGTTGTGTCGACCTAAGTAAAGCACGCATCATAAAATGTATTGTTTGCAACACCTAGAATAGTAAATTAACGTGTGTCTGAAAGGGTTAATGTAACTAATGACAAAATGCATTAAAACCTTTCTTTCACTACCAATAAAGATGTACGTGAGCACAACACAAAACAAGCAAGCAACTTTCGCAGGGAGTGAGTGAAAACAGTTAAATATTGGTGTACTAGTGTAAGAGTTATTCTAATGAGACTTCATAATAATTTACGTAACAAAATTCAAGTAATCAAAAAATAAAGTTATTTGTAAAAATTGTCAAAGAATATTTACGATTTATGTACAATGAAGATATTTAAATGTGAAGACGTAACGGTAACGTAAAACTAACCTAGGTAAGCCCGAAAAAGTTCTCTTAACACTTTGAAATAAATTTTTATGTAAAATAATGTCTTGCAAAAGACTTGTAGCAGTACGGTATGTGTATATGTAAAATACCTTTTTGCTGATATTTGTATGTATAGTCTCTTAATAGAGATCTGCTCTCTAAGGCATTTAAATAATTAATTATAATAAAAAAACTGTTAATACCAAGAATCCACATAGTACCATCATTATTCCTGCACATAGAATTCAACACTGTAGTTACAAGCCTACAATAAGGCTTGTAAGCACTACTGGTAAATTGTACAAAGTGCAATACATTAAAGGTCAGTATGTGTTGTGACAAAGACCTGTGACATCCACAGTATTTTCTGAATTAGGGCAGTGTATTTGCTTTGTGTTCTTTTATTGTGTTTATAACACCTTATACCCATCCATGATGGCTACACTCGTATGGGTGTGCGGTGACGTGCGCAAAACGCGATGCATTCGAGCAGCTGATCAAGCCAACTTTCGCCCATGGATTAACGTAACCCGCGCTTTCTTCAACCATCATTCCAAAAAGCACCTTGCTTCACTGACCTACAAACTTCAATATACTTCACTTCCTGTTATCTTTAATTTTTTACCAACCTGTACCTTATTAATATTACTCGCTATTTGTAAACAGAATTATTCAGCTAAGACGTTCACACCAAATATCTTCCGAACCACTGAAGGTACCGACATTTAAATTTCGAATCTGTTAACAGCACTACGGGGCTTATAACACAGTTCATTTCTGTTCTGAGGTGTAATTAATTGCTGCGTTAACGATCAACTTTGGTTTTTAAAATGGGAATTTATAAATTTATCCTAATAACATAAAGTATTAATAAGCAGCTGGTTCAGTGACGTAATAATTTTGAAAATCCAACTGCTATTTTTTTAGATACAAGGAGTTTTCATAGGTGCATGCATTCGACTGTAGTTGTTGCGAGTTAGGTTGCGTCATCCGCCGAAGATGTTGCTTTCGTGTGGACTATGAAACAGACACAATTGCTCCGTGAAGTATTTGTAATCAAACTATGAAGTATGAACATCACACTGAACACCAGTTTTATTATTAGTCTGTAACATCGACAAAAACACCAACAAACAACATGTCGCATTATTTAGATACCTGTGTTACGGTATCACTAGCGCGGCGTGCATCTCCTGTGTAGGAACACTCCGCCACACATCCCAGCGGATGATGCAACAACCTACCCCGACACAGCTATGGTCAAATGCATACACCTATGAACCATCCGATCTTCCCCTTTACTTATATCTCAAAAGGTGCTATTCGGGATTCAAAATAATCTCGCCGCTGAACTTGCCGTTAATAACATGCTATACTATTGGGAGAAATTGGTATATTCCCATTAAAAAACAAAGTTGATATCGATATCTCAGTTGTTAATTACATCTCGAAACTGACACAGGCAGTGTCTTGTGGGTTCCGTACTACCGTTTATTAATTTTAAATAAAAAATTCTGATAATTTCCGATGTAAGAACGATATTTGGGGTGGACGTTATAGCTGAATAACCCTGTGCGTATATATACTGTATCTATCTTTACTGCGAGGAAATAGTTATTTTAACACTAAATTAAAATTGTCATTTTGTATTACATTACTTAAAATTGTTACCAATTGAAACAAATACATATGGATCTGTATTTGTTTTGTGTCTAGATAGTACAATCCGCGATTGTAATAGTGTTTAGGAAACGTAGAGACTACAGATGTTGGGCATTGTAACACAAATTATTAAAGTGACTTCAATAGATTTACTTGCACCATGTGTACTATCTTCCCTTTTTATTCTAGAGAAACATTTAAACAATCTTACTTTATTCATTTGAATGGTCCTGTAGACTGTATGCAGATAATTTTGTTTCTACCTCTTCGTAACGTTTCGTCAATTAACATAGCCGAATTACCTACTCGAAAAGTACTATCAGTGACCCGTTTACCGTATTAAATTTGACGATTTTCACCGTAAAGTTTTAGTTTTGATTTTGTTTCCTTCTACGCTCTTTGCAGCCTTTGCAGTTAATAATCGCATTCGGGTTTCACACTTGTATGCGACGTGTACAATGAGCTTGGAGTGTTAGTATTTCCAACTAGACATTAACTCGTACGGCATACAACCCGACGCAACACGGGGCGTTGTACACGAAGATGGCATAAGGGATTCACGTAGCTCATTTTGCTTTGCCCTCATTAATGCAATATCTGAAATATTGGACTGAAGTACTTTTACCCTTACAAATTTTTATTCGGAGTGAAAACGTACTGAACTTTATTTCTTCATTTGCATGGTTCAGCAAACTGTGTTCTTTAAATAACTTATAATTCTGGTTTTATGGCCTGTTTACGACACTTTGTAGAATGCCGGAATTGAGGACTGTTTCCTATAACCTCTTGAGATATAGAATCTGCATTATACTGTGGGCATTGAGTGGAAACTATACATTTTTTGGCAATCCATTTGGCAAGTTAGCGAACACATGTTGTCTATCTTGAACTTGGGTGATGGACCAACTATAAAGAATTCGTCTCCAATGGTGCATGCGGAGGTATTATTTCCATTGACATATTAATCATACTTTAGTACATTTTTCTAGCTTTCCATTTTTGTCACGTCTAATGGGACTATCCTTCACACACCACGAATCCTTTTGCCATCTGTTATAATTGTTTTGTACCTCGTCCTCATTGCTGTGAGCGTTTTTCCCTCGGCTAATTAAGAAGTAAGGATAGGACGAAGTACCGTTTTCATGCTTCGGATTTTTTCCGTCACACAAGAGAGAACCTCGTGTAGAACTTATCATTTGGGTTGTGTTTTTTTCCACAGCAGAACTGCTGTATTTTAAGGAATCATGGAGTTTTTAATACTTTCCTCGACATTCATTATCTCCAAATAAGAGTAAATAACGCAGCACGATCACAGGTTAACCACAAATAAACACGAGGTGAAGTAAGACTGGCAAAAAATAAAAAAATGCGAGCTAACACAGGAATGAAAGAGAATGTACACATTCGGAACATTCGTTAATAAACTCTACAGTACTCAAGAAAAAAATGTGGCTGTAGATTTGCAGCAGGAATATTTAAATTGTAGCAGATGGGCAGATGAGAATATTTTAAATTTCTGGGGGATGTTTACACTATTATTAAGCATCAATAAATGCACTAAAAAACACTTTTACTACCCTAATTGTCACAAAAAAATTACCAAAAAATTACTCGAGCTGTATTTTTAATCGAAGGCAATCAAATAAGTGGCCAAACAAATACATACAGCTAAATAAAAAACTTTTTTTGTTGGAAATCTAACGTATTTTGGCCCAACACAGAGGTTGGGCTTATTAAAACGTTTTGTTAGAGGAATAAAATTAACTTTTTTGCTTTTCAAATTAAGTTTACTGATGAAAATTTTTTTTCCGGGCAACTAAAAATATTTTACTCTATACAAACAAATATTTTGTGGCTGTTTCCTCAGTGCAATGTACAGGCCAACGGTAAACACTGTATTGGTGGTAAATTATCAGATTTTTCAGACTTGGGATGGAAATATATGATTTTAGTTAAATGAACATGTTAGTCGTTAACGACCAGAGTACTTCTACTACTCTGTTAGAATTTAAGGAAATAAGCTATTTAGACAGAATTTAATAATGAAGTGCTTTCTATCGCAAGTATCAAATCAGCGAAACATAATTCTTTGGATTGCCGATTCAAGTCTAGAAAAAATAGTACTCCAGTGAAAAGTGTAAGGCAGCGTAGATATTCCCTGCACTACGTACCCGATGAAGAGAGAATTCCTTCTGAAAATATTTTACTGCCATTTCCGCTGAAGTTAGAATTTATTTTCCTTATCACTGAATTGTTAAATGACTTCCTATCTTATTTTATAATATAAAATATTCTTTCATCCACAAAGACATCATGAAATAAAACACATCCTCAAATGGTACGGGAGAATGTGAAAACCAGCGTCAAGAAAAGAGTTCTTAGCCGCTGGTAGTAGCTTGGTTCCAAATAGCAGGTAACTCGCAAACTGCTTCGCTGCATGCAGCAGTAGGTAATGAAAACTAAGAATAAAAGCTGGTGCAAAATTTATTTGCTGCTGTTGCCATTAGGACGGATTTATGGAGGGTTTATGGTTTCCGACCTGGTAAGGCNTGTACTGTTGATGTTGGGGAGTATGTGCAATGTAAATCCTCTGTCTTACTAGTCCACGGATTTGGAATGCTAGAAAATAGCAGTATTTCCACGACTGCACTATTCGCACAGCACAAACATGAGGGCAGGTGTAATACGTATTTTCTATTTCACAACCATATTCTTCAAATGCATCCAGAAAAAATATATATTATTCATTTTGTTAGTAATAATACTATTTTTAATATAAACCAAACGTTTATGGACATTTTTATATGTGGTCCAAATGTTGCATGCTAGGATACTTAATAAGGTTTTATTGGTTTAACAGATTTTGATACTAATACAATTAACATGTTTTTTCTAAGTGCTGAATATTCTCCCATTGCAAAATTTATGATAATATAATTTGTTATATACGTGGCATACATTTTATTATATTCGTGGGTCACGATAAGAGGATATCGGGTCCTATTTAGCACTATAGTAGGATGTGGGGCAATGCTACATCCAGTTCCAATAGAGTTTTCTTACGGCTATCCATATCATTATCTATGGTATAAATATTTTGGAAATTATTAGAAATCGATGAAGATACATCGAAAATATAGTTTATTACCACAAATATTGACATTGCATATATCGATGACATAAATATCCCAAGTATTGACATAGCATTCCATACTCATATTTCTGTCAACATTACTGTCGCTCAAAAACTCATTACAACAGTGTAGCTAGTATCGGTATCAGAAACGTTGATAACACAATTTGTAAGTACAGAAATTACAAAATATTTATTTCGCCAGTTAAGCAAATATTGGAAAAATACTATATCGCTGGTATCGCAATATAGCAAGTACAGCCGGTGTTGCAAATATCGTTATTATTATATATTGCTTGGCGTTTCTGGAAGAAATTGTATGTTAGATATTTCAGTTCTATTGTATAGTGACTGACACATCGCCTTACTGCACATATAAGGAAGGTGTGAGCCTTCGAATGCCGCACTCAACGTAATACATCTTGCTGCTTCGCACGGATTACGTTAAAGAAAATTTCCGTTATCACAACAATAGCTATTTATCCCTGACCAGAGCAAAACTTGACCTCAGATGTTGTTGCAAATGTTCCAGTAGCGTACAGAATGATCCTGAACTACGGGTGCTAACTCTGTGAAGTGATTCTCTATGCAGAATGAGATACAAAACATAATACCGGTAGCACAGTAATTTGTAAGGGAGGCAGGTGCCCTTGAAAATCAATATTTCAAATGATTTTAATTCAAAATAATAAAACCTATTTGAGAGGAAGGAACAATTTCATGAACGTTGTCTTGAATCGAGATCTGAAATCTGCGAACGGTTGTTGGGTAATATCATCCCTATTCATTGAGAATATACCAAGTACCATGTTATTATCCAACAAATCTGTGTATCACTTGGGTTTTAACAGCTTTCAATTACGTCATAATCACGTTTACATTAATGTACAAAAAAAATACGTTGCCTGGGTGCAACTCTCTCAGGCGAACAGTTGTCGAGGAAACAAAGCTTGTATGTGTACCTGGCAGGCAACCAACTGCCAATAAAAAAACTTTACAATAATTTATAGTTGAAAATAATTCAATACATGCATTAACTGTATAATTTAGTTTATAATATTAACACAACAAATAAGAAAAAATTTACTCACCATACACGCCCGATTTTTTTAATAACTTCTTTTTTGACAGAATTTTCATTGCCTGGAAGAGAAAGTCAAATATATCAGTTAAATTTAATTTGACACTTCAAAATTGTTATTAAAACAATTTATATAAAGGATACTTATAGCTAAATGAAAAAAAACGTAGCTAAGGCTAGGTTCTTATTAACCAATATGTTTCGCTTGCAAATGTATTCTTGCAAACCTTAAATATCACCTCTCGCACTGTAGCCTAAACTAGTTAGTGTATGAGAAGAACGGGAAGATGTGCACTAAACGTTTGCAGTTGACGTCTATGTAGTGCACCGTCTCCTCTATCACTGAACGAGGCAGCCGTTTTGGCGTGAGCACGAGATTAACTGAACAGTTCCGGCGGAAATACCGGGGTTATGGTATACGAGCAGGAGCTATAAATTAAGATGCTGCAACAAACGTCGGCGAGATTTATGACTGCCTTGGTGGCCAGACGCACCAGAGCTCGCTAGAAGCTAAAAAGGATGGACTGCTGAAGTCACAGCAAAACACTCGAGACCAGTTAACGCTTCCTAGGCTCGAGGAAGATCTCCGCACTGGCCGCCTCACTCCACGAAGCCTGGTCTCATTACGCAATTTTCCTCCGCCTATGGACTCTAACGTCACACGACGCTGCTTGGAGCGAGTGAAGAGAATTGGGGGGCTCTTAACATCGAGATCTTGTGAGCCGATGAGTGTGGAGTGAGGCGAGTATTGAGCAGCGCCGGACTGCAAGGGCGGGGGAAACGGGAGATCCCCGGGAAAACCCGCTGACCAGCGGCATCGTCCAGCACGATTCCCACATGCGATAATCCGGGGGTGAACTCACCGGAGATCGAACCCGGTTCACCTAGGTGGGAGGCGCGTAGTCTAACTACTACACCACCGCGACCCCGACAAGTCTTGGAGGCTGGTTAAATATCCCTCAAACATTTTTTTTCATTCCTTACGTCATCACAGATCAGAAGTGGAAAACGAAGCCTCCTAATCACAATGAAGGCCTCAGTGGTAATGCCACCTGACGTCAGAAAGTAATGCGGATGCCTTCTGTGTTTCTAAAAGGCATCACTCTATTGTCAACTCCCAACACCTGGCTTGCATTCCCGGCATGTTTAACTTTAAAAAAGGTACTCTAGTTCATGCGTATTACTGATCGAAAATGTGTTTGTGAGAATCGTTTACAGGCGAATAATCACTGCATCATGATATAAAAGTAAGCTGAAAGAGAGCAGTATCATATCAGTCGTCTTTATGGACAGTGCCATCTGGTGGGAAAATTTATTCCAGCCAGAAGAAATTCAGGACGTTTCCACGTAACGGAAACTATTCCCTAATCCGGAATAATGGGCATAGTTTTCCAGACAAAAAATAAAGCAGTGGCGAAAGTAAAAATTAATTTGGGAGGTCCTTCATTGATGAAACAGTACCCACAAAAATTTTCAGCTTAAGAATAACAGTAGATAGGGACACCTGTATTTTTATTTGACTTATTTTTACTGTTTTATTATATCGTCTTATTTACCTAATCATTGATTTTACTGTAAAAGGCTGTTCACGGTAAATTGTGCACTTTAGAAAGCCCTGCTCAAGATCTTCTTGTATGCGCATTGTGTATTCTTCCACCAGATGTAAAATTAACATTGTAATTTACCTATTCTCTTTATTCATGCGTCGGTCAAGTAAAATTGTGAAATTCTTAGAAAAGCAAATAATTTACGAATATGCTCATTCTTAGATTTGTACAGATATAAAAACAGAAACCAAAATAAATAATTTCAGTATTCACAAATGTTTCCCTAACACTTTAAATTCAACGTTAATACATGGAATTACATCGTTGCCATCTTTACTGGGCACCTGCCACTCAGTAAGTATGCCCGTTAAATATATGCAGCTATGGACAGTGACATTTTTCAAAGGTTAATTTCAAAAGTGCTCACGTAACCGTGAACAAGCCTATAGCTAATTATATATTATTTTTAATGTATCCTATANATATATATATATATATATATATATATATATATATATATATATATATATAAAGGGGGAGGGGGTCTCAAGCCCGGATAACCTCCTCGTCTAAGTTATTGGATTGAAGTACTCTCAATGTGTGCAGAAACAATGTTCCTGAGAGTCTCTACACATTCAAGGTCCGGCTGAGTTCCTCTACTCTCTACCCTGTAGAGTTTCGGAGCTGTGTCGTTGATCACAGCTTTCACCCAAAATTGAAAGGGAATTTTATCTTAAAGGAATCTTTCCACCGCCATATTGGTTTCTTGGTTTTTATAGGTTGTTTGTATTTTTAGAAAGAAAATTTAGTTAGTACCGGAACAGCCAACTAGCTATTGAAACACAGCAGTACAGCCATAACGAACTACGAACTCATAATTACATCACAATATTAGTTCTGCCATAATTTGGCAAAATCAATACTTGGGCGTAAATAAGAGTTCATAGATCAGTCGTTAAGTCTGTACTGCTGTGTAATATCAACAACTAGTTGGGTTATGAGGAACTTTGGAAATGTTTATTTTTTATAAACATACCTAAAGGTTCCTCATAAATGTCTCCTCTACCATGCGAAATTTCAGACATTGACAGCATTGGTCCAACCTCAATGGACTGGTTACTAGACAGAAACTAATTTAGCACCTACAAATCGTCAAGTGATCCTATTTTAGTTTTCACGGCACTTGTGGTTTTGCAGTGTAGTACAGCCGTTACCGCGGGCAAAAGGAATGACTTCAAAATTGAAATTCCTGCTTTCGGTGCTAACAGCCAGAGCGTAAAACAGCCCAACGCCTCTACTGGCGGTCGGGACTGGAAGCCATCTATCGGCGTACACCACCTCTCAAGGTGCATGTAGGCGGAATATGGGAGATCTGGCGATGTCTATCACAATTGTGAGGATTGGCGAATAATCTCCTTGAACTATCTCCTGCGTGGTAACTGTGGGGACAGTTTTAACGCAACTGCCATAGAACAACCATGAATTAATTCTCCTCGAGATCTCGTGGCTTTTGTATGTTACAGCAGCGCACTTAGCATAACGTCCTTTCTGCTTCCCGCCCGGCCACGTGGCAGGGGAGCAAAAATTACGTCCCGTCAGCACGGGGGCTTCTAGATTTCATTATTGCTGAACAGACGAACAATGGGCGCGACATCACTTTCTTACAAGGGCCAAGGAGCCCATCGTTATAAGATTATCCTAAAAAAAAAAAAATCAATGCAAAATTTTTTGTACGGCAAAGAAAACCATTTCATTGAGAAGGTTTTGTTTGAAGTAACACAATATTGCTTTAATTCAAAGAGAATGTTACCGAAACATAAGTGTACTGTTAATAAATATTGTCTTTATACTTTTTGTTGTTACAGCAATATTACCTTCGCTTATTGCCAAGAAATAACCATTATTTTAGCTTCTTCTTTTCTTCACAGTAAAGAAAAATTACTCCGTATAAAAGACAACGATTTATCGACACCAAAGGTTTATCTCCCCTACATTGCAGTTTTCAGCATGTAACTGTTATCCTGATGCAGACATTCATAAACCAATGAATGCGGCAGTTACAAAATTTTAACTAAGCGAAAGTAGAGTCTTCCTGCAGACGTTTAATGTCATTCTGAAGTGCAGTCATTATCCAAATCACTTACTTCTATTCCTACCAATATATTTTATTATATTTTGGCCAATGTTACTACCTTACATAACCTACGTATCTAAGTAATCTTAACACAATCAGGTTTAGTTGTATGGTGAAGGGCGCTGGTTCAAGTCTCGTAGTCCTCCTAATAATTGTTTTTAGTGAATATAATTTTTAAAGTATTAATACTTCTCTCTTATTTACTAACTACGGGTGTATTTAGAGAACAAATTTTCTTTGCAGTGTAACTGACATTGCCACAAAGACGCTTGCTGAACTATTGTAACGACAACGCAAAGTTATCATAGTCATTAATATATCGAACAAACGAAAATTTTGTTTGTGGCAAGCCAACTTTGAATAGGAGCTCATATTTCAACCAATTTTCTTTGCGGTAACAAATTATGTGTTCCAGCAATGAGAGCGTTTTTACAGTTCATGGCCCAGCTGCGCCACTGCTCACACTCTTGTCTGTCCAGGACAATGCTGCAGCCTTGACGCAGCTCAAGGCAGTGACCAATCACTGCGAGTGACATTTCTCTAACGATCTACTCTTGTATACAGAGTATATCCACTACCACTACGCGTCCAACCAATTGGATCGCTCACCCGATAGAGATCTGGTGTCCTATCACCTCTATGGTGATCCGTTTGGTCATACGGGGACCGCATGGCGTAAGACTGTTTCCGCTTTATTTACTGCAACACCCAATTTTTTGCCGCAGAGAAAAAAAAATTGTTTAAAAATGAACTTCTGCAAAGTGAGCTTTCCACAAACATATATATTTATATGTATGTATGGATTATAGATAGATTATGTGTGGTAGTAACGTGGGCCAGAATATAATGTCTGCTCTTCGGAACAATTGAGGTTAGTTAGTGATTTGGAGAATCACTGCACTTCGGAATCACGTTACACGTCTGCAAGAGGACTGTGCATTTGCTCAGTTGCAGTTATGTAACTTCAGAATACGTCGGCACAACAGTTACGTTCTGAGTACTACAATGTAAGACAGAAAATATTTAATACCGCCTGACCGTTACCTTTTGTAAGGAATAATATTGACATGATGCGAACAAAAGCAGGTCAATGAATGTTTATTTCTTTGCTATAAAGGAAAGTAATATTGCTATTAAACAAAAACCTAAAAAGAAAACATTTATTAACAGCAAACCTATGTTTCTGTAACATTCGCTTTGAATTAAAGCAATATTGTGTTACGGCAAACAAAAACTGTTCTAAGGCTTTCTCCACCGTACAGAAAACTTTGCAGATATTTTTTTTTAGAGTGAATTGTCTCTGTCTAGGGGTGGCACGCAGAGAGTGCAGGTCGCCTGGAAAGGTCTCAGTTATGTTAAGGTATAATCTACTCAAGTTGTGAAGCTCGTTGATAACTGTTTAGCATGTCAATGTTTCGTTACCAGGTAGCACTGGAGTTGCATTGTACCGGATCGCTTTGGATTTTCATCTTAACAAATGGAATACTTGCAAATCACATAAATTGTATACTATTTTTGAAAAGCTTCCGGTTTGTACTGTGTTAGAAACTACCCAAATAACATACTATGTTCTTCACACTAGAAAGGGAAATTAGCAAAATTCGTCGGCATGCTGTTTAATATGCGGTCGTAAAATGGATTCATCAAAACGTTGCATTGCACTAATAACTTAATTAATTATTAATACAAAATAAAAAAATCCTTTTTAAAACAGCTATGTTTATTTCGCTCTTAAAGTTATTTATTTTTCCGCCAGAAAATGTTTGCAAAAACTCAAAGCCAAACACAACCTTATTTTCACTATTTACTACTGAAAAAAAAGTTGGAGGTAGTGATAATAGTTACAAAATTAAGTTAATGTGTAATATTTTGGCGCGGGAGTATATTTTACAATTCAAACCAGACACGAACTTTTATACACAAACATATAGAAATTCTCAATTTACCGCCATCTTAAAAGTGACTTCTTTGGAACACCAGCGCACCTTGCGCCGGAAATTTCCCCTATGTAAAACTGTCCCATAAGGAAAGTCGTTTTGTTCCTATTATGAGCAGAATAAACTTTGGCTATACATCGGCTCTCAAGACTTTGCTGTTAAGAGCCGCTCAAATCTCTTCACTCACTTAACTGTGTACTCTGCATCTCCTGTCCTTTCGGTACCTCTTTTTGCAGTTTTGTGAGTGACTCAGAATACCTCTCGGCATGTGATCTAATTGCAAACGTACGCGAAAAGGACAAGACCGGGTGGTATTTTAATAGATTCGCACTTTTTCTATTCCTACTCACTGCAAAACACTTGCGGTTTCGTTGGGAGCTGTAATTTGAAAGTGTAACCGGAACACACTCAATGTTGAAAGTTTTATTATAAAGTTTACCTTTTAAATAACTTAACTATGAGGCACATATTTAAAATAAGACTATGTTAATATACTCAACATATACATTAATTTAATTGTAACAAATAGTAGCATTAAAGTACTGCACATGTGTAAATAAATTGTATTTACATCATCCTGTAATAACTTCATAGATTTTTCTTTGATATGGATGTATACAAATGTTAGGAGTTAAAATAAGGTAAATATTCCACATTATATTGAAAGGGATAGTTTGCTGAACAAGAAATAGTTAAATAAATATGTTATTCAGAAGGTATACAACAAACAATGTTGCCACAAACATTCTCGTATTTAGACATACATAAACAACTCCAGTCAAATACATTAAAAATTATAATAGTGTCACCAAACTACAAGGACAAAGTTATCGGCTGGAATAATTTGAGAAATTATTTCTTAAACGTTTCTCAAAATAAATTGGAAAGTAAGTTCTTAAAAGTAAGACAGTAATATTTCTGTAACTTGTTTATCAAGTAATTGACAGAGATTTAGTGGCACTTTACTGCTGAGGTTTTTCAGCGCCGATGGAGATGGAGCAAGGTGAAGTTGGTGAAGCGATACATGGAATGAAACTGTGAGAGAAACGGGAGTACCCCGGAAAAAACAACTCGCCTACAGCAACGCTCGCCAGATTTCCGCTATTGGAAAATCTGAGTTTGACATCACCGAGAATGAAACCAGGTTTGCCGTGATTAAATCGAGTATTCTGACCACCTCACCACAACAGCCCCAATTTGTTTACCGAAAATTATTAGGAAAACAACGAAACCTGACAGAGAATTGGTTTTAAAGGGAAGACCAGTGTAGATTTTCTACAACAAAATAAGACCACAGCACATTCAATGTAAGTGTTTTGCTATAGTTCATTGAAAGTCTTATTCTGTATCCCTTTGGCCTATGCACTTCACTCAGTGTCCAATTTAGAGGATGTTGCTCGGGAAGTGAATTAACGATCTGAGCGATACAAAATGCGAAAAAAATCAATTATAGGGAATGCTTTAACAAAGGGGAGATGTTTTTCGTTGTTTAGAAAATTCCTTGTATCTATAAATACTTGCGGCTAATAAAATATAAAACGCACTGCTTATTGGGCCCAAAGTGTGAGACAACGTGATATTGATAACATTACACTTACAAACAAAAGGTTAACCTTTAGCAACATCTAAAATGATAAAATAATTTCTCTACATGTTAATATCGCGAGAAAAAAAAAAACAGATTATATATTGTCACACGATAGATTTTAACACAGTTTCAATAATTCTGGGTAGATTTTCAGGGCTGGCAGTTATTAGTCCATAACCTAGAAATAAGCTCTTTATAAATGCTCAAATAAGTTAATTTACAAACAGAGTTACTCATTGTAGTGATCTAAAAATAATATCACTTACGTAGTGTGTATCGTCTTCTTCATTGTAAGCCAACTTGACGATTCCGTAGGAACCCTGAAACAAAATAAGGTGACATGTTAGCAACTGGTAATAAAAATATGCTATTACTTTTTTCATTTACAATTTTTTTAGTTTTGTATGTTGATATTATACTGTATTTCTCCAAACACTTTCCTAAAAGATGTATCGACGGCTCGTGTACGAAAACATGACCTCAATAAAATAAAATATTATGTTCGTGCTGTCATATATGTAGGTACTGATTATGCACAGAAATTGAAACTTAATTTTCGCGAAAATATTTCACTAATTCACGTTTTTAAAAACAGTTTATCATATATCCACTTTCTTTAATAGATGATTTAAACTGTAACCCGTTCTGGATGTGCTCGCGAGTCAGAGACGTTGAGTATTGGCGTGACCTCATTCTGACTGGTCCATTCCAATAATAATCTCCTTCTTCTTACACAGAAACGCTGCTAGAAACATAAGGAAACCCTGCACGTGTGCAAGATTTATATACAAGTCTAGACTGCAAAAATAATTTTACAAAAATTTGGTGTTCCTATTTGTTACGTATTAACTGATTCGTAAATATTTTAGATAATACTATGTTCGTCCGGGAATATTAATTTTATTAAAAAATTTGGTTTATGATTAACTAAGTCTAAAATTTTAGGACTTTTAGTTAACCTTGGTTGACTTACAAGATAAACTAACCGTGATTCCATCTTCCTATTGTAGCAGAGTACACAATTGTAGTATATGAATGTAGTCATAACAATCTGCTTTCCACAACCATGCTCGAGGACAAAATGCCATCAGTTTTAACATGATGCTCTCTTGTATACTGTTCACACTGCATGCTTGTTTGCATTGCCCATCTCGGGTTGCCTCAGTAGATGATTGGTGGCTGTGCGGTGCAAACATCATCATGGTTGCGGGACTAAAAAATGTTACCTTATCAAGTCCATCGCTGTCTTGCCTGCGGAGTTGAAAATTTGACCTCTCAACTATTTACACTTATTGAGTTTTTAGTGTTGGAGGTGCCTTGTTTTACTTCTTCTACTGCTCGCTCCCGATGTGTCTTAAACCAGCTCCTGGAATGTGATGTGTCTGTAATGGTAGCACTACCTTGAAAACTTGCCATCTGTAACATGGTCAGCATCTCTAGGCATTGAAGACACCAAAAAATCTCTTCGTCCAGTTGCAGATAGACAGGTAGATATTGGAAGACAGATTTTATTTCTAAGTGTGCATATGCGAGAAGGAATTATTAAGACAGGTATGCAAGGTAAGCTTTAGTGTCAGTAAACATGAAGATAGTAACTGCCCATATGTCAATGACTACAATAATTTTTGCTGTGATAACTGTAATGTGCTGTATACCTTTATAATAGAAAGGGAACCTGAAGAGGCCCTACAAGTATTGCGGAACTTATGTTAGAGCACTGTGGAAACACCTTTAGTAAACGATGCAATGCACACCAACATGAAAGTAGCAATTGCACGTTCAGCCCAGCATCGCGAATTTCCACTGTGGTAACTTCGATCGGGTGTTTATCGACAGTGATAGCCTGTATAGACATAAAAAGAAGTGCAAAGGCAATTCATGTCATTCTTCAGTTATATGTAAAGTGCCAGTATATTTATTTTCCGAAATGTTTACAGATGGTGGTACACAGTGAAAACCTTTAGTTTTCAAAACGCTTCAGTGTCTAGATACGTTTGTGATTGGACGATATATGACTTAGTTATTTTCTAACAAATCACGGAAGTTTATTTTCGCAAAAGCAGAAATTCTCATTGATTCAGTCAAATGAGTTAGAATTTTCGCACACGGTTTAAACAAATAACGAAAACAAAACCTTCAGGCCTTGACACAGTACAGTAAATCCAAATAAGTAGTTAAAATTCCCCCCTTCTCAGATTGAGATGTAAGGTCGTGCACACATCTTCCTTATCTTTATTCGTGGGCCGACAGTAGATTCTCACTATCGATCATTTACTGTATGGTTATTACTACCTGCTATTGTTAGCGAGATGTATGTTCTCTCTGTAACATTATTATTATTATTTGAGCCACGTGCGAGTGTGTTGCTGGTTAGTTTTTCACACTTGAGACAAAACACTGACATGCCTCCCCAACCCGCCTGCCACCGCGTTCTGAGACTCCGAGGCAGGTATACAGTTGTCCCTCCTTCATTAACAGCCATGCAAATTATTTACATTCCCCTTGTGGCTAATCATTCTGCTCTGTTTAACTGTGAATGCCCAGAGGCTGCGGGAAAGGGTAAGGGAATGTACTCTGAGCGAACCTCTTTTGCACATTTACTCTATACTACATGTATGTGGGTACTCAATCGAGAATACGGTAGTTTAGGTTAGGTACGAGATATACATGTTTTATTTTGAACTAGCTTATGATTAAATATTTTCCCCCATAGGGTCCTTCCTGGCCATGGTCTGGTGTCGAGCAGCCCTTCGAGCATTCTGTCATGCTGACCAGTCAAGGCATTCTTCTTCCATTCTGGCTTTCCATTCTTTCGTATCATCGTCAACATCATCTCAGTCATCAGTTTCTTCTTATTCTCCCACACCACCATTACCTATCGCACCTACAATGCTACTCCCGCACTACAGTGTGGTTTCTGCGATCGGCTGTTTGCCGATCGTACAAATGGCTTGCCTCAACCCATGTGCGATATGTGCGGGAAAACATTTGCCTGCACCGGCATACTTGCCGACCATCGTCTAGCATGTGCAGGACTGATCAGACAGGTCGCATAGACCCACTGCATGTTCTGTAATGATAGCTTAATTCGTTCTTCTCATGATCGTCGTCATGAACCTGGGTTGTTGGGCGAATTCCGATGCCGAGACATTGGCATGCGGGAACTGCGGCAGGCGGTTTACATGAACAGATGAACTGCACACACAGAGCGCTAAATGTAATGGAACCACCGCCCAGCCACCACCGGTGAAAAGGGCTCGCATGGTGGTGCCTTCTACATCTCAGACAGGGCCATCACAGCTCATACCAGCCCGCATTACTGCTGCCGAGGGCCACTCTCGCTGAAGGACTATGGTCACCGGTGCCAGCGAGTGTAACGCCTATGGGTTTGTGGAGGCGGAAAATGAGTTTCGGGACGTCATGAAAACATACATCGCCAAGAATACCTCGCGTCAGGCCGTATATATTTGCAGCTACCTCGATTGTATGAAGAAGAATATTATCGGCCAGCTGGAGCAGGAGATCGAGGACCAGGGGTTGGTTAAATTTAATATATTCCTTGAGTGCACATATGGAAAACAAGAGCAGCATGGTGACGAAACGGACCATCGCAACTTCAAGACCAAGAAAATGCCCCTCTTCAATGCCAGCGATGTTGAAGATGCGGTGTGGGCCCCTATTGTCAAGCTATGCCAGGAGGACGAATACATGGGGAAGGGAAGCGGCTGGACACTCATATCTGTGAAAAGGCTTCAGCTACATGCCAAAATTCTCGACCTGCTGAGAGCTTCCTCCTATATTGCCGTGCCTGCGCAAATCTAAGACGAAAAGGCGATTATTAACCAACAAAACCACGACCAGCAGTGCTTTAAATGGGCGATCCTGGCACGATAGGTAGAGAGTGAACATCGTGAGCACGTCAACCAGCAATACATTGGCCTGGAGATGCGTTTCAACTTAAGTGTGCTACAGTTTCCCACCCCTCTGCACCAAATATCGTTATTCGAGAGGACTAATCCTGAGGTAAGTGATAACATCTATGTTCTCGACAAAAATAAGAACTTGGTCCCAATAAGAGTGTCGAAGGAAGATCTTGCCTAGCACTTCAACCCTACTTTTAACGATGAAGAACAAGAATTCTTATTATTTTTACATAGCCAGGTGACATCGCACCATGGAAAAGTATATACCTGCAAACAATGTCCCAAGGGATGAAGATCTTCTACAAGTAACGGGGCTGCCAGGTGCTGAGACGCTTGCTGAGCACAGGAGGTACTGTAATGAACATGCACCAGTCCGTGCCGACATGCTGCAGCTGGATAAGAACGGCAAGTTTTCTGTGCTCAAGTTCCAAAATTACAATAATGTGATAAGTTACCAATAGTCGTGTACACAGACTTTGAGGCAACGCTAGTGCCGGTCCGTACATGTCAGACAAACCCAGACACACCCTACACCTATAGGTACCAGAAGCACAATCCCTACAGCCATGGGATCTATATTAAGGTGGATAGCGATGCAATACCAGCCACCAAGACGACCAGCTTACTTCAGACGTGAAATTCTACACCAGCGAAGATGCATCGAAGCAGTTAATGGAAGAAGTCGTGAGGATTGGCCATCTGGCGAACGGACTGGCTATGCTCTGGCCACTACCTGCTGCTACTGTTCCGGCCCCTTCACCAGCAATAACTGCAAGGTTCACAATCATAACCATTTCAACAGCATTTTTATCGGGGCGGTATGAAATAACTGCAACAAGCTTCGCTGCCGCCTCCAGAAACTGCCAATCCTCTTCCATAACTTGTTGTACGATGCCAATTTTGTTATTAAGCAGCTTGGCTTTGATACCCGGGACATATTTATTATTCTGCACACAAAAGAAAATATTATTAACTTCTAAAAATTTATTGGCGAGAAATTAACGATAAGTTTATCGATATGTTTAGTTTTATGTCTGCCAGCCTCGCAACACTTGTACAGAACCTACTATCAAGTGAGTTCAAGACGACATCAAGCTTTTTCAATCATGAACAGCTCAAGTTGTTTACTCTCAAAGGAGTGTTCCCTTTCGACTAAGTCAACGAGTGGGGGAAGCTCGCAGATCCACAGCTGCCGACCATTGATGCTTTTTTCAACTGTCTCACCAGATGCAACATCAGTATAGAATATTACCATCATGCACAAACAGTCTGGACGGTGTTCGGATGTCGTATGCTACAAGAATACTCCGAGGTGTACCTCAAGAAAGATATGCTACTGCTATGCGATGTATTCGAGAGTTTCCAGGGGCTTTGTCTGACCACATACTGTCTTGATAGTGTCCGAAATGTGAGTGCTCCTGGATTCTCGTTCGACACAATGTTGCGCATGACACAGGTGGAGTTGGAGAAACTCATCGACTACGACATCCACCTGTTTATCGAGGCTGGTATCCGGAGAAGGGTGGCCCAGTGCATCAAGCGTCATGTGGTGGCAAACAATAAGAACGTTCGTGCTACATGTGATGCCAGCAGGCCATCTGCCTACCTTCAGTATGTAGATGCAAATAATTTGTATGGACGGACAATGTCCCTGCTGCTGCCATACGGCAGTTTTGAATGGACAGGCACAGAGCTGGGTGTAGAGTACCCTGCCATACTCCACGAGGAACGTAAATATCTTACATTCCTACCTGTGAATGAGTGTCCCTTGGGGTGTAAACAGACCAAACTAATGACCACCCTTGAGACGGAGTGTACATATATTGTATATGATGTCAACCTTAAGCAGTCATTGGGTAATAGGTTGAGACTGAAAGTAATACATCGTGTCCTTCTATTCAACCAGAATAATTGGCTATAGCTGTATATTGAACTGAACACGATTAAACACCTGGCAGCCACGAACACGTGCGAGAAGGACTTCTACAAACTAATGAATAATGCTACGTACTGCAAGCTTATGGAAAATAAGCATAAACATCAGCATATGGAACTCGTATGCAGAGAACTTAGAGCGAAGAAACTGATTGCGAAACCAGCTTTCAAATGCCGAACTATTTATAATGAAACTCTATCGCTGGTAAAGTTAGATGGTGAAATTATTGTAACTGATAAGCCCATATTGACTGGCTTTGCTGTACTTGACCTGTCGAAGATGCTCATGTACAGCTTCCACTACGATGTGATGAGGGCACGGTATGGCAGTAAAGTCAATTTTATATACACAGATACAGACTCCTTTGTAATGGAAATTACCTGCCCCGACTTCTACAGCGACCTCGCCTCAGACCTGGCACTTATGGCCGAGTTCGACACCAGTGGCTACCCTCCCACTCATACCTGATACTCGCCCGCCAACGCAAGGAAGATTGGCAAATTTAAGGATTAGTGTGGAGGCAATGACATTATAGAGTTTGTCGGGCTGAGAGCGAAGCTGTATGCTTAGCATTGTAATGATAAGGTAGTGAAGTGTGCGAAAGTTATACAGAAGAGCGTTGTATGGAATACCATAACTGTAGAAGGTTATAAACACATTCTAATGAACCAGCAAGTAATACGTGTTCAGGTTGATAGCATTAGGTCGCACCATCACAATGTATATAGCGAATGTACCAACAAACTAGCGCTTTCGTGGATTGACAACAAATGTAAGATCCCGGACGATGACATTCATACCACCCCCTATGGTAACCATACCTAAATAAAGCACCTCTGGGACAGGCGCGTATCATCATACATGTGTCTGTCTCCAGGAGAGTGAATGGGCTCGGGATGCATAGTAGGAGGCAGTGCCTCACTTCGGGTTTGTCGAAGCTGAAGCACTTTCATTCCTCTCCCCCACATAGATATATATGTGTGTGTTTTTTCCAGCAGTATACAAGAGCTCATGCAAGAGCCATATTCATCTTGTCAGGTATGCTGTTGAGGGATGGTAGGAATTATGCCCAGTTTAGTATACTGTAGCACATGCAAGAGCCGTATTCTTCTTACCAGGTATGCCGACTGGTAGCATGCTGTAACCTGTGCAAGAGGTATTCGTATCTTGTCAGATGTGTTACCAGTATGTTCTGCTCTGTGTACTTTTTTTCCAGCGGTATACTGTAGAACATGCAAGAGTCACATACATCTTGTCAGGTATACTGTTTTTGTTTCTGCGCTCATTCTGTTCCAGCATACTGTAGCACATGCAAGAGCTGTATTCTTCTTGTCAGGTATGCTGGCTGGGGGAACGCTGTAGCCCATGCAAGAGGTATTCATATCTTGTCATACATGTTACCAGTATGTTCTGCTTTGTACTTTTTTCCAGCAGTATATTGTAGCACATGCAAGAGCCATATACATCTTACCAGGTATGCTGTTGTTGACGGTTTTGCTTCTTTTTCCAGCATACTGTAGCACATGCAGGAGTCATATTCATCTTGTCAGGTATGCCGGCTGGTTGCATGCTGTAGCCCATGCAAGAGATATCCTAATCTTGTCAGACATGTAACTAGTATGTATTGTTTTTCTATAGCACTATGTTGGCGAATGGTGACACGCTGTAGCCCATGAAAGAGATATTAATATATTGTCATGCATGTTATCGATACGTATGTTTATGTGTGTACCATTTCACATTCTATAATCATTTATGCATGTTCTTATGCAAGGGTTACGAACGTGAAATGGTATTCCTAGCACTGTAGTAACTAGTGATCGTACCGTACTTGCTTTTATTTGCTACTGATTGCGCTGTCCCCCTTTTCTCTTCCTCTATCTCTTCTGTACTCTACCCCTTTGCTGTAGCCTGTCTGTGTGTTCCTTTTTCCTCTTTGTTTTTTTTTCGGTGGGTCGTTCTTTTTATCCAGTGTTGTAAACTGCCTGTGCAGTATGCTCGCGATGCAACTGATGTTTCTTTATACTCACACTCTGTATGTGTGTGTCTAAGGAAACACTGGTGGTGTTTTGCTAGCATAGTGTACTGCCCTGGTCCCAAACCTGGGAGCCATCCGCATGGTTATGCCATGCGTACAGTAAGTGCGAGGGCAATGCAGTGAGGGTGAAGCGACCATTCTGATCTGCAAATGACTAATTAATCTACTACTTGTTGATACTGAATGAAAACATGTTTCCCTCATGCACGCGCGAGTGTTGGCTACATTCCTGGCCCCATGCGCATCGAGGTGGTGTGTGTATACAGAGTTTCACCTCGCGCTGGCTTTGGTGTGCGCGCGATCGATGTAAAGTTCATTTTGTCTTAGGTTAACATCCTTAAAGCTAAACAGGTATGTTTAGTTGTTTTATTATTATGAATTGCAGGCGTAGTACTGGGTAGACTGGTGGTATTTTGTTGTCCTATTAATTTTTGTAAATATGTTTTACACATATAAGAAGTGTGTGTATATGTAATTCATTATTTTCTGAATGATGATGTGATTATTTACTATATTTCTTCTCATAAGTATACAATGCCAATTTTTTGGACGATTACACATTTATTGATTGCTGATAGTGTGCATAAGTATGTTATTTTGTCTCCTAAAATCCAGTAGACTAATTTTTTTCATGCTTTTTATTTTTGTAAATAACTTTTACATATATAAGAAAAGCATGTGTATGAATTTAATTATTTTCAGAATGATGATATGAGTATTGACTATATTTCTTCTCATAACCATACAATGTTGATTTTTTCGGGATTACAACTTTATTGTCGTCTAGTGCGTAGGCCAGTGCGGGTATGTACATTATTTCGTCATCTAAAAAATCCCATGCAATAACGATCGTGTGATCAAGGCATCGTACTGGCGACCCAAAGGTGGCTGGAACGATCCCGCACACCTCCTGCATTTTTGAGTTCCCAAACAACTAAAAAAAATTCCCAGTGCTCCTGGTGGACATTGTTTGAACTATACTCCCCCGATGCTAGTGTGCTATCGCAAAAAATGACTGCATCGATACCAGAGCTCCTAGCTGTGAACGGTACAACTTTACACACTCTAGTGGCGGGCGCGAGAATCAAAGATGGCCCCTTAAGGTACTCAACTCGCGGCAGGCGAGGGATAAAGACACGAAGGCGAGAGAGAATATAAAGACGACAAGAAGGAATATGAAAAAAAACAAGCGATAGAATGCAAGAGAGAAGTAAAGGATACCATAAGGAATTTGAGAAAACCAAGGTATGGAATGCAAGAGAGAGAAACGAAGGAATGAGAAAATAAAATCGAAATGTAAGAGTATAAACAAACAAGGTATTCGAATTTGGGAAGACTCGGAGAAAAACCCTGGCATGGAATGCAAGAGCATGAAGTAGGGAACAATATGGCCACTACTGGCCAGGAATGACTGAGCAGGAAGAGTTGTACTGGCTGGGAAAATGGCCGATGTTGGCAGGGAATGACAAGGCAGGAGGTCGACTCGTGGTGTTATTCAAGATGTCTGCCGCACGTCCCCTCTTCCCCTACCCCTGGTGCAGAAGGAACATTTTATAACTACTTGGTTTAGTGTATCTGGACTGATTAGGCCAATAGTCATTATCAAGGAAAAGTAGTTACTCGTATATCTCAAAGATGCAAGGATTAAATATATTCAGCCAAGTACAAGACATTGCGGCTGCGGCTTAGTGAGGTAAATCTGTCGCTGTCTCTCGCTAACGCAATTCAAGCTTTCAAGAAGGAGAGGTAAACGGAAGAGTTTTGCAAATAAGTAATTCAAATTGTGTAGACATGACACAGGCACTGATGGCATTGTTATGTGATACATGTACTCAACGTGCCTCTTACTGATACAGTATTCTTGACTACTGGTAGTGGCTGGGGAGGTGTGAAGGGACTCACCTGGCCGATGGACTCCATGAGGCGGTACTGGTTCAGCTGCAGGTATCGGCCGCTCCTGTCGACACTGATGTCGCGGCTCTCCTTCAGCTGTGCCCTCATGCGTACGGTGCGTGGCGATGAGGTGGGCGAGCCGTACGGCGAGGACGAGTAGTTGGGGTACGTGGACCTTACGTCGACGCCTCGACTTCTGCCGTGCGTGGACATTGGCGGCGAATGAGTGCGCACACTGCAGCTCCACTGCGGGTCGCGCGTCGTCGACGTGTGCCTTTCCACAGGCTCTCCCGTATTCTCCGCCGCTGTTGCTCGACGGTCTACACTCTCCTTGTGCGTGGAGAGTGTCGGCGTCGGGCCACCGCTCTTACCCACATCCATTGATGGGAAAGTGGACGAGATCTTCCTTTTGTCTTCGGCATCCTGGGATGACACTGAAGGCACGGGATGTTTTGATATGTCTGGTAGAGTAAACTCTTTGCTTGCAGAACCCATAATTGGACGACTATCGTCAGCCGATACAGTCACTTCTAAGCTTGGTTTTTCTGGCAATTTTCTAATTGAGCTATTTCCCAGAAATAATTGTGCTGTTACCCGCGTGTTGTGATTACCACTTGAGGACGAATAACGTTTCACATCGGTTTCGTCAGTTTTGATAGATTTTTTTACTGACGAGATTGTGCTTTGTTTGGATAAGAGAAGAGAGTCTTTTGTCGGAATATTCTGGTTTGGTCCCATAACTCTAGAAACAGCACCACTTGTTAAATTACTATTCTCACTTCGGTACACACTTGGATAATCTGCGCTACCATTACCTATATTTGTACGAGTTGAAGTACCTTGAGTTGATATACTTTGGCCCTTAACACATGATTGTTTACAACATCCTATAGAAATATTTGCTATTGATTCTGGCTCTAATATCACAGTCATCTTGTGCTCCCCATCATCACAGATTTTGTCAGTCAAAACGTTTCTGCTATCATTTCCATTATTTGGTTCCATTTCAGAAGTAACAGTGTATCCGTGACCTGCCAACAGTGACCCTTCAGAAATTTTGGTTATCAGAGAACATTCTTCAGTGCAGAAAGTACCGTCAATAGTGGAGACTCTTGAAAGTGAGTTTATCTTCAAACTCTTCGGAATGTCATAGTGATGAGAATGAATAGGTTTCTTTTGCTTTTATCTGTGGCAGTGGGATACATGCGTTGCAGCGTATTAAGGTTTAGGAGTAGTCATGGCGGAAGAGTTTCAATTTTTTATACGTGGGCATTCTTTTAGTGTTAGAGTCGGTAAAAACAATGGCTTGCCCCATTTTTTCGATTATTCCAAAGCAAGGCACATTTTGGCTCATCTCTGCAGTCCTGATCATCAGAATGATGGCGGGTAATTCCTTCGATGATATCGTCCACCAAAACAAGCCTAAAACAAAAGAACGTCGAATTAGAAATATATTTATTTCATCATTATTGGTACATAAAACTACTTTCAGCGTTGACGTAGAAAATCTTCACCTGACAAAATATTTGATTTAATAATCACAACAATACAGGGACAGGCGTTTCAAGCAAGCTGGTAATTTGAAGTCAGATATTTTAATATAACAGAAAATTCATATGTCTATCATGTTTACTCAGCAGTATAATATGATATGTTTTTCAACTATTAAAAAACATTTTGTTATTTCGGAAAAATACATTTCTCATAGTTGAACAAGAAAATTTGACCATTTATTTGTAGATTTGACAATGAGTTAGTGCTGAAACATATTTACATAACATGACTGGACCATAGATAAATTAACATGATCGTATAAATGACTAATAATGTAATCCGTAAATTAATAACGACACAAAAATATGACTGACATTAAAAATCATGTAATTAGGGGCCTATAAATATTTTTCTAACCCGAATCTTTTTTAATTTTTCCTTTCCCAGAAGAAATACCTATCACTGAAACAAAAGGATAATTAAAATAAAGACAATGCATTTGTTTCGAATTATTATAAATCTTAATCTATCTTTAAACATAAATTTATATACCAACCAATATAAAAACAACATAGGCAGTACTAAGAAATATTTTCGCCTAACTTCAATTACCTACATCCAAAACTACAGCATTTATATACATCGGTTAAGCTAGTGTCGTTATGAGAAGACATATCCTTACTTGACCCCGCCAATCAGAATCATGTTACTTTGTTACTGAACGTCTGTGGTTTGCCAGCAGACTCTTAAGACACATAATACGTATCATTTTCATACCCAATGTAGACAATAGTCTACATGTTGCACGGAAATGTTCGTTTTAGGCAGTACTGTACACTGATAGGCACAGTGCCCAATGATTAGGGACAACCGATTTTCGTGAGAAGGTTTCTGAGCAGGCTAGATTGCAATTCCCCGTTGGCCTTCTAGCAGTTTTCCTTTCCTTATTGGTCGCGCATCTTTGAAATAACACACTTACTCACTTGGTTTGCCAATCAGTATCAGGTTACTCCAATAGTGAGAGTCTCTTATTCACGGATAGACGCGTAAGATGCGCAGCAAGTGAATCGGCTAATCACAAAAGTGAATTTGAGTTAAAGTTATGAAATATTTTCACGAAAATCGGGTGTCCCTACCAATAATCGTTGAAAAAATAGTGTTAATATCCTTCGTGCACTCCTGCAGTTTTAATTTGGTTGTTGGCCATGAGTTTTGGTGACAAGACACTGTGGTATTTGACCGAAAAATGAGGGTGGTGGTTGGAGTGGAGTGAAGAGATTTGTGCCATTCTTAACATCTAGGTCTTGAGTGACGATGAGGGTGATGTAGGATGAGGATGGAGCAGCACCGGACTGCAAGGGCGGGGGAAACAGGAGATATCCGAGAAAACTCACCGAATAGCGGCATCGTCCTGCACGATTCCACTGGACCAGTCAGAATTAAGTTTCTCTATTTGGTAAATACCTACTATTCGCGGGAAATAACTTTAAAGGCGTAGCATCTGAAACCATCCAAAAACGAAAGCTAATTTGAGCTTAAGTGTTTAGAAATTCAACAAGAGAGAATCTCCTTTAGCGAAAACCGGGTGTTCCTAGCAATACGCAACAGTGGCTACAAAAGATTATCGCCTATTAAAAATCCCGTTTATCCACCTCCCTCAAACAAAAAAGAAAAAAAAATTCGTAATAGACACTACAACTATAGCACAGTGGATTTAAGAATATGGAGGGGTAATAGCCGCTAATTCCGCGAACTTCAGCATACACACGCCACCAAAATAGTGTCAATAGCCAGAGACATGTCGGAATGCCGTTCGCCAATCAGCGCCTGGTAACTTGCTTGGCAGCTGACAGCATTACAAAAGGAAATCTTTTGCAGCACGCGGTAGCCAATCAGACACGAAGTTTGTTCCCAGACCCTCACAAAACCAACCAGAGGATGGGTACGCTCACATCATAGGATATGCCACTCCATTTAGTCACTATATTTATTTACTCTGTGACTATATGTTGCATTACTACAATGGAGTCGCGGTGACTGAGTGGTTAGTCTACTCGCCTCCCACCAAGGTGAACCGGGTTCAATTCCCAGCAGGGTCACTCCCGAATATTCGCAAGTGGGAATCGGGCCGGACGATGCCGCTGGCCGACGGGTTTTCTCGGGGATCTCCCGTTTCCCCTGCCCTTGCAATGTCCATTTACAAATCATTAACAATAAAACCTTCATCGATAGAGGGTTAAGGTTTCAATCCAAGCTAAAACGTTACTATAAATTAATTTTATGAACCATACTTTAAGTAATTTATAATATGATTACAACTTTTGATATTTTGCAAAATAGTACGAGTGCACTGGGATCCTCAGTACGCTTTGTATCTATATTACTTATTTGACGTTATTATCATGCGTACAGATAGTACACGTGGCGAAATAATTCTCACAAAACGCAAATGTTGGAACAAAGTTGAAGTAACGGTAGACGCAAAAAAAAACCGTTATATAGTCATCCATCGCGTGTAAATTTGACTGCTAGTTATGTATAGATTTATTTCATACCTGTCTGAAAAATGGTTTTCTCCGTTGGCCGTTTATAAATGCTTACCAAATTGACGATATCTTTGCTTTATTTTTTATAATTAACAATAATAGTTGTAAGCTACATTGTTTTACTAATGAAAATGTGTTAGCTAATTATTCTAATTTCATTCCTTATTATTATTTGTCTCCTGTATTAAATTTCTTTCTTTCTTTAATAATTTTAATTTTGAGTCGTTATTTTAGTATTATATTTAGTTATAGATTGGGTATTATATATTTTTTATGTTGTGCTAGATTGAATGTTTATAGAATTATAATTGCTGGCTGGTCTTAAAGTTCTAATTATAGTTGTAAACTATCATTTTGTTACGACAGAAGTTTTCATAACAGCAAAAACACATAATAAACTTTAGCACAATGCAAATCCATTACAACTGCCATTAAGCCAGAGTCCTCTATGTGAGAAATTATATTACGTAGACATGTTATAAATTGCTTGCTGATATGACTTCATATTAACATGTAATTTCCCAGTTTTTCAAAATATATCATGTTTTACAATTTACATGTACATATGATGGAATAAAATAGAGTGGTCGTGCACGACGGCCGTTTTGTTACATAGATGCGACCACCAAAATTATAGGATTCAAGAAGGCAGGCTTCACAAATACAACTCTTTTGGTAAACAAAGGAAAATTAACACCGGGGAAAAATAACAAACAATAAAAGGTGGCTAATATGGCACACAAAGAAACACGCACCGAATTCCGTTCCACCCACTCTGAGGTAAAACTGGCTACTCACTGGAGCTGCAGAAAATTTAAAAGAAAGATGAGTCTGTAAAATACATAGGACACTGGATTTTGGCATAAAGGTCGTAAAAGACTGTTCTCGGTTATTCGAGCACTTTTGAAATCATCCTTTGAAAATTGCCACTGTCCTTACCTATATTTATTTTAACGGGCACACCAACTGGCGTGCCCTAGTAAAGTTTCTAACGACGGAAATAAACTAGTTGCAAGTATTTACATTGAATTTAAAGCGTTCCGTAAACATCTGTGAATACTAGAATTAGTAATTTTGATTTTTTTATGCACGTATGTGTAAAAAATGGGACATTTCGGAAATATTTCCTTTTTCACAGTTTCACTTCACCGACGAATGAATAAGCAGGTCGGTCACTTTGATAATATTAATTTTACAGATATGGCCTAAGAATATGCAGTGCGCGAACAAGTAGATTTTAAGCAGATACTTTCCTAACCCTAACAATGAGTAAAGACTGGTTTTTTTTGTCAAAATAATGTGCAGGAAGGGTGGTTTTTCCACATACTGTGTATGTACTTGCAGGTTTGCTCTGGCTATTACTTGCTATGACCATTAGTAGACACTTTGCTTATGAAGCCGGAGGTCTCAGGACACGGTTACTGCATGAAAGATGGTCTGTCATCAGCATACGGAGAAGTCACCCAGGTAAAAATGTCAAACGAAGTTACAAAGAGTTTTGCCACAGAGTACTTAAGGCTGAAGAGATGAAACAGGCACTTATACCGTGAACTTCAACCACCTACACACACACGAAATGTGACGTGACTGGACAGCAACATGTCGGAACGCCGTCAACCAGTTAGCGCGTAGTGACACATCTGCCAGCCGTTAGCCCGGCCAATGCGGAAACTTTGGCGGCACGCAGTAGCAGTCAGACGCGACACCGTTCCCAGAGCCTCGCGCAGCCACCCAGAGAATGGGCACGTCCACTTGAAAGGAACAGCCACGCTGTATGTATCTAGCTCTCTGCTGTCGCGGTGGATGTGGACGACTCACTTCCAGCTTCTCTTAAATGTGTAGCGACATTAAGTAGGCCTGCCGCCGAGGAAATGTCATTCGCTCGCTACGCAAGGCAGAACGCCCAAGTGCAGAATTTATCTGATAACAAACGGAAGGAAACTTGTTGCGTGTCACGCCACGGCGGAGATGATTGGTAGGGCGCGGAATGGCGAACACTCCCCGCAAATTGGTTCGACTTAACTTTCGTTAATTAACGCTGCCTGTATCACGGATCGAAGTGGGAGGGTAAATGGATGGAAGTCCCGCGAACTACGAACTTGGTCTCTCGGCTCCACCAGCGCGGCGCCCAACCANAATGAGGGTGTTGATGGCGTACGCGGCGTCGCCTCCTCCCATTCCCTGTACACGCCAACCGCACTTGAGCCGCCGGTAAACAGCAGCAACAGGTCAGCCACCCGTTATCCCTCCGCATACAGTGTGGTCACTCTGATCTGGGCAAATGTGTGAAGTGAACCCGTAGAATGAATACAGGGCAGAGTGATCACGCTATAGCTGCGCTCAACCTATCTCTTTGTCCGAACATCATTATGTACGTAAATAGGATTTGAAGTAAGAGCACGGTTTATGATGCAAACAATTGTTTTGAGATGTTTCTCCACTTCCTCTAACCAATTTGAATTTAATCTAATCACATTAACAATTATTCTCTATGCAATTAGATTAAATTAAAACGTGTAAAAGTGTTTTATTCATATATAAGTGCTTGAGCTATTAGGAAATACGTTCATCAGTGATGACCATGTGACTTTGACAATAATATTGGTGTGTGGTAGGCTAAAGTTGGGTACATGCACAGAAGACGAAAAATCGTCTACTTCATATTTAGTATATGAGTGAACCAGCCAACTTCATAAGCTTATTGTTGACAGAACTGCAAAACATCGCTGCTCAAATTAAATTTGATACCTTATCAACATTAAAGCGGAAATTAATGTCGAGGAAAAATAAATAATTTGATAATAAAACAATTTTAGAAACCTGCGAATGTAGCATCGTAACGCTAAAAAATAAAATAATAAATTCGTAAACCAACGACTTGTTGATTAAAGTGAATAGTGAGAGATGAAAAAAAAAAGTCGCAGATGTTTGAATGTATACTCAACATGGACCAGAAGTCTTTTATAATTTGTAATTGAACAAACATCTTCAACCGCAGCAAAATTTGTAATCGTTATCAATATATTTCACGGAAACATCAGGGTTTACTTAACTTGTTTTGCTGAAACACAATTTATTCTTAATGATGCGTTTTTTAACACGTCAGAATTTACGGAAATTACTACCACGTGTTATTTCCCTAAAACCTCTCGGTTTTCAAAAATGCCCTCAAAATAATTTAAGTAAGGAGTGAGATAGCTGCAAATGGGCATATTTTACATATGCCAGTGTTTAATACTACTTTATGAATTCGAGGATAACGGGTATGACCCACCTGCAAGTATTCCACTTAAATAATGAAAGCCGCGTAGTTCAGAAACATTGTAAGGTATAATATAAATGCTTCAATATGATCCACAGTTCTGCGGTGTTTTGTGGGTGGTTTGGCCTGGCTTGCATGGTTTCAACAAGCCATCTAGCTCATGCCAAAGGTGTTCAGTGAGGTTATGTCTGGACTTCTCAGCTGTCCAGTCGAGTTCATCCACTTCCATGTCCTCATACTACTCAATTACAGCCTTAACTTAATGACTGAGCGCTCTCTCATAACGAAATCGTAACGGACCGATTCCATACGTTGTCCACACAGTAATTGGCTAACAGTCTAGAATTTTCCCACTGACGTTAGATTTGATGGATCAAGTCACCCAAAACTGTGCCACTAGACATTTTTTCGATATACATAACGGTAGCACGATCATTCCTTCTCAGAATTTCACAGTGGAAAGAAAATTATTTTGTAAGTAATGATAATCATGCATTTACCACACCCAAACATGTAAGTAGCATCATCACAGCACGTAGGGTGACTCCTTACTCAACAGGATGCTTCTCCAATGTTATAAAGTCTAAATTTGTGTACTTTGCCCCAATGCAAACGGCATGATTTAATTCATGCAGTGATCTCAGAGATGGGCTGCAGCTAGTTCATTGATCCATCTGCAAGCACCTCCCAGCGGTTGATTCGATTACATACAGCTATTTTGGATACCGATTAAGGGTATTTGGCTACTGTTTGAAACGTGGCTTATAGTATGACTTTACTATCAGTGCGAAATTCAAGAACTCAACCTAAGAGCAAACACACAGAGGCGAAATGGCGTGGTGGTTCATTTGAAGTGGGCGTACCCATTTTGTGATTGGCTGCGCGAGGATCTGGAAGCGTGCCTTGTATCTGATTGGCTATTGCGTGCTGCGAAAGATTAATTATTGGCTGGGCTGCTCGCTGACAAGCAGGTTACCAATACATGTCGCTGGAGAGTGACGCCATTTTGCTGGCGTGAGTGACAGGAGTTCGCAGTAAAAGCTGCTATTTCACCTCTGTACTCTTAATTACTCTGTAGTCTCGGTTTATGCCAGTGTTTTCGGCTTATGGGTATGAATTGCCGTATTCCAATTCGCCCACGATTTCCTAACATATAAGATAAATACAGTCTATCTCACGAACGATTGCACTTTTCTGACAGTTTAGAAAGTAGTCCTGTGTATAGCTGTTTCCATGGCAAGGCAGTGTATCTCTCTGCCACAGCTGATAAGGAAATATTGGCTGTCAAACTTTGCTCAGAATTTAAATGATGTGAGTACAGACTATGGTTAACTTGTAACTGACTAAAATTGTATTACGGCTAATGGACTAAATTTATAGTAAACGTTCATAAAATGTGGTCCAAATTTGTGAACATCAATTTCTACACCCACTAGTTACATAACAAATCACAAAATATGTGTGCTATTAAATACGTTTATAAAGCTTCTGAAATCGTAATCTCCAATAAATTACTTGGTATTTTGTCACATTTTTTATCTATAGTTGCGATTTCATAAAACACAAGAAACAACACATTTCCCTTTCTCGTAGCTGAGAGAAACGCATTTATTATGCTTTCCATACATGATTTCTGTACGTAATTTTTTACTTATTGTAGCCATCTCTTACAACCTTGATCTTATAGTTTATTGTTCACTCTAACACATTCAGTTTATTATATAGATTATACTGTTCGGGCACTATTAAGTTTATTGCAGATGGAAAAGTTTGTTTAACGTCTTCCTTGATAATATATTTGTAGTTCATCGTAAGATTCAGAAGAAGATTGGATGTTAATATTATTTTTCGAGGCACAAGAAAAAAATACTTTTACGAAAATAGCTTTCCAGTTTTATTAAAAATAGGCCTACTTGCAAAGTTTTAACTTTATTTCGAAATACAAAATTCAGTAAAACACTCAGTAAGAGTGGACTGTTATCTATACTGACTGACGATAACCTTAAATCTTGACACAAAACGTACTAATACTGAAAATTTCGTTGTCGGAAAATTTTTCACTAATTTACATAGCTATCGAAACAAAACACAATTTTATATTTCTATATAAGTGAGGAAGAAATTTATTAACTCAGCATTTTTTTTTTTCACATTAAACACCCTGTTTGTATTTTCATAGAAAAGGAAACCAACCAACAGTAATAGGATGATTTGGTATGTTTCGACGCAAGAGAGTGGGGGCGTGGAGCATCGGAGCTGTTGATGCTCTGTCATTCCGCTCGCCCGGTGGCCATATTGTCCAACATGTTAGATGACGGTGACCTTGCCATTTGACCTTGACCCCAGTGACCTTTGTCCTTGAAAACTAAAAAAATCTCAAAATATTGTACAAACATTTATAAAAAATAAAAAAAAATTTTAAATGTATTAAAAAATATTTAAAATATACTACTAACAAATAAAATTCATTTTCAGATGTTACCCCAGAACCATGTCCGGCAGACGACTGACTCCTCTCTAATCAATCACATAGTCTTAACATTCCCCTAGCCCTCCCCCTCAACAATACGCATTCTATCGTATGCAGCCATCTTGATTTTTCGTTTGTAATTTGTTTATACATTGCTAGATGCCTCCATCTTGGATTTCATATGTTTACTTTTACATCAGCAAGGTGGTGCTAGTGTATAAATAATCTATATCGCCACTAGGCAAGCTGTCAATTTAGCCACGAGGTGGCAGCCCTTTTTGTTTATAAACAAATATGGCTGCCACCTCGTGGCTAAATATTGGTGTTAATGTTGGCTCCCTCCAAAATGCCAAATCTAATACACAGGGTCTGAAGTCAGATCTGACAGTCAGCAATCTTGGTTACATCGGCCATTTTAGCCGCCATATTGAAAATGTGACATTTGACTTTGAACCTGTGAACTTAAATTACCTTGAACCCAAAAAATTCCAAAAAGTTCTAATATATATATATATAATATAAAAAAAAAGCATTAAAAATTTTATAAAAAATTTAAGATTTCTAATGTTTGGGCTTAGATGGGACGGAGGACCAGAGCCGACTAGCCATCATGTTATGATGTCATCCGGCCACCATATTAAATCCAAGTGACTTTGATTTTAATTTTCGACCTTGACCTGGTGACCTTTGATCCTAAACCAAACAAATCGCAAACATTATAAAATTCCCAAAACATTCTAAAAAAATTCTTAAAAATATTTTTATGACATTCATAAAGACAAAAATTATAAAAAATATTTGAAAAGTATTTACAATTTTTTACAAAGTTTTCCTTAGCACCACATCAAGCAGGCGACTGAACATCGTCAATGTTTCTCATTGGTAAACTAGTCTGCTCCCCTCCACTCCCTCCACCAATGTTTCTCATTGGTTCATTACTTGTGTTCGCTTCACTCCCCAACAGTTATATAATAGGTTAATTACTAATGCTCGTTCAACCCGTCACCAATGTTTCTCAAGGTTATATCATTTTATTCTCCTACCCAATCACCATTGCTTATTCTCTATAATGCACTACACACACAATATTTATATTTTCGTTTGTCATTTGTTAACTTTTTCATCACATAGGTGTTGTTAGTGTATTAAATATCGTTTTCGCTGCAAGAGGAGCAGTCGATTTAGCCACCATGTTGGTTGTTGCCGACCTTGACATTATTGACATTGAACTCGAAAAATCGATAAAAATCACAGTCCATACAATTTTCCATTACTAGACGGTCGCAACAGTAGACCATAACAACTTTCCACATTAACCAACGACTGACTCTACCCAACACTAACTCCACCCAAGACTGCACAAAATCTTGCAAAATTTTCCCAAAACATTTCTACCACAGCTGACAGTACCAAAGTGTCATACTAACTTACTGAGCCAACTAACCAAGCCAACCAACGAGTTGCAAAACATTCCTCAAAAATATTCCCCTCATTTAATTCGTTCTCCATATAGAACTTCCATTTTGAAAGATCGACATAATACTACAGATCAAACCATAGCCTTCCTCCTACACATGCTCACATAAATTTTATATAAAACAGACTCCCGCAATCGATTGTTTACATCACTGAATTAATAAGACTTTCAGAGAAGCAGAAAGGACTGTATGAGAAAGTAAACACACATTGCTATGTATATATAAATATTATTTATTTACTTATTATAAATATTTCATCTTTCTTATTATTTTCTCAGATATTTGCAGATCATGGATAGTAGCCAACAGTATCATCTGATATAACCCCGATCCTTCAGTTTATCTACGACTGAAGATATCTCAACAATGCGTGAGAGATCCCCACCCTTTTGAAGGCCAATCAAATATCTAAGTCTATCAACAAGTTTACTTAGGTATTAGGGAAATAAGTAAAGAGCGTTCTTGACGCCTTGTACCTTTTTCACGCCACTTGTTGAAGGGAACTCATTGGTGAAATGTGCGGGAACGTCGAGAGAATCTTCATCTTTCTCAACAGATATTTCATAAATACTGTCGTCATAGTAATTATCATCAATGCTGTCTTTATTATCGCCTTCTCCTCCTGTTTCATCCTCAATATCAAGTTTACTTTTCTTTGTAGGAGTCGCATGGTCATCATCAGTATTTAGAGCGGACGGTTATATATTTCGAAGTTCATCAACTTCACACAAACGTCATGCAAGTGTACATTCCGCACATAACGACTCCACCATGCCTCGTAGGTCTCTCATTCCGTCATTAGCACTAACTGTCTCATCATAATCGTCTGCGGAATCAGTACCCAGCGATGCAGCAGGGGGTATTGATGGCATCACATGCTGGCTCTCTAAAGGCGAATCATTGTAGATCTTCGTGCGGTTCTTCAATATATCACCTTGAATAAACAGCATGTCCACATTACCGTAACGCTTCACCATGCGAGTTCCCACGTCGCCTATCATTATTTTATGTAGTTAATTGACATGAGGTAACGAAGTCAATGCATATTGTCTCGAGTCAAGCAAAGTTGTGTTACCTTTCCATGTATCACTGGGTCTCTTTCATTATAGCTTATACAAAATGTTGCGCCGCACATATCGCATGCTAGTATTCTGGATGTCAGTTTCGTTGAAATTCGCTCTTTTCATGGCGTCGTGCATTACAATTTAACTGAAGATCATGGCATAATAACAACATTGTTTTCCATGTAATTGTCGAGAAATCGATGGAGGTTTGCATGCAGTCGTACAAGACATAAACGATTACACATCGTCAATTGTTTGCATCGTCTTTAAACATATGTGAATTCAAAAACTTGTACTACTACTGCACTGTGCTGACTGCTCAGTGCTGACAACTCAGAGTTGACTTCTCTGTGCTGACTCCTCAGAGCTGACTCCTCAGTGCTTACTCATCAAAGCTGACTCCTCAGAGCTGGTTCCTAAGAGCCGACCCCTCATTGTGGAGCGCGCGGATCTGGTTGCTGAGCGCGCAGAGCTGATTGCGGAGCTGATAGTGTAGCTGATTTTGAAGCATTTTGTTCTTATTGCGGTGTATGCGGTGGAAACTTCGTACAGATGGTTCTCACATGTAGAATAGCATTTCAAGTTTGAGCTGAAAACTCTATCGCTGAAGCCTCACTGACGAAAATCATGTGGTGAAGATGCTGTTCGTGGCTCCATGATTGTTAAGTTAAATTTCAGGCTTTCGAATTCACAACTCATTCTCGTAGTATGACCAGAGATTGCTTCCAAATCGATGTTCACCTCACGGTGTTAGAACATCAACTGATATTTTTCTATATAAAAACGAATATATTTCAGTGAAGCTTGTGCTCACAGAAAGCCTTATCAACTAATAATTTTTAAAATGTTAAAATTATGAATGAACTGTGCGAAAACCCACATACTCTTTTGCCCCAGAATAAACCACCTATATAGCATTATATATATATATATATATATATACAATAGCTATGTAACAATAGATTATTTTGATATGCATGCAATCATATGTATATAAATATAGAAATATAAAATTAATAATTTTTTTTACATAATTATATATATACATTAAAATTAAAAAATGTTTTAAATTTACTTTATATATAATTATGTTTATATACATGTAAGAATATAAAATAATTTTTAATTTACTAATACAAAATTGTGTATAAACAAATATAAGAATATAAAATTATTTATATTTATTTTAAATATTATTATATATATAAATATAAAAATATATATTCTTAAATTTGCTTTATTTATAAGTTTAAATATAGGAATATAAAATAATTGAATTTTTTGGATGAAGAATTATATATAAAGACAGAAATATAAAATTATTTTTAATTTACTTTATACATTAATACGTATGTATACCAGAGCACCATAAAATTATTTAATACATATTTATGTTCATAAAAATATTATAATATAAAATTATTGAAAATTTTTTTATACAAAATATGATATTTATAATATTAGGAAAAAATTATTACTTTAATTTTATATTTTTATATATACATATGCCTACAAATCTATTGTTATGTAACTATCTGTGTGTTTTATTCTGACGCGAACGATTTGGTTGGTGCAACAAAATATTTATGGCTGTTCATAAATCAAACAGTTTTTTTTTTTTTTTTTTTTAAAGAAAGCACGTCTATGTTTCGAACTTGAATCATTTGCACCCGAACTCTACGCCATAGCGACGTCATTTAAACAAATTGCTTACGAACTATAATTTTTTTAATATATAAGTTTCAAATACAGGACACCGTAGGTAAATAAATATTTCAAGTTTTGCAGATTTACTTCAAATTATTTTATTGCATTTTTTATACCACTACTGAGCATCATTGGATACACTACCAAACACTGTTGTTATCCTAATTGTCACAAACATTGAAAACAAATTTTTGAGTTTTACTTTTGAAAGACATTTAAAAGAATGGCCAAGCATATATATACATAAACAGCTAATTCTACTAAATATTTTGTTGACTAATTTTTTTTCCCAACGCGGATGTTTTGATTATTTAAGTGTGTGATCTAAATAAATTTTGCCGTTTTTTAAATTTCGTTTACTCAACAAAATATGTGGTAGGAGCTTCTATATATTCGTTTGGCCACAAACAAACAAGTATTTTCTTGGCTAAAACAAACTTTTCTCTCAGTGTACACAACTGTTTACACTGTATTGGAACGTGTTAAGGCGATTGCCTGCCTGCAGCTATTCCCCTGATTAGGCTTAGAAGAGTGAGGACACGGTTTAGAACAACACTTTGCGCCCTTCCGGACTTCTGTGTGTAATAATATAACATGTATTTAACGGCTGTTCACGATAACGTAAGCATTTTTTATTCAACCATTGAAAAATTAACACTGCCCTTAACTACACGTGTCCTACAGTAAACGCTGCCACGCTGGCTCCCAGTTAAGCTGGTAGCGAATACATGAAAATAGGTGTAATCCCTGACGTACTGAGAGTGCCATATGTAAGTCGCGTCGACCTGAGTATGGACTTAGCTCCGCCTACCCACGTAAAAGAGAGAGACAGAACACCTTGCAAAGCACCAACAACAAATGACTGGCAGGTGGGGAGACGAATCTGCAGACACTCCCTCCCACCAGCCGCACTACCGTCGTCCAATCGTTTCCTTCCCCGGGGTGAAGGGACCCGAAAATGGCAGATCTCCCAAGTCCTATGTTACAGCGGCGCTGCTATATCACATTTATTTTCCTAAAAATTCCTTGCTTTTTCGCCTGGACGACACATGAATAAAGTGAGACGGCCGATGGCAATGTTGATCAGACACTTAGCGGAAGGATACAAAATGAGACGGAACGTAGTTCATAAGCGGGACTTTAAAATTCCTCAATTAATGGTGGACAGGCTGTAGACAGAAATGAAATGGCGTGCCGGTTTTTTCGATGTGGGCGTGTCCATTTGCTGGTTGGCTGCGCGAAACTCGGGAACCGGCTTCGAGTCCGGTTGGAAAAAGTGTTGCCGAAGATTTCCTATTGGCTGGGTGGCCAGATGGAAAGTAAGCTGCCAGGGGCTGGGCAGCGAACAGCGTTGTGATAAGTTGCTGGCCACACTGTAAAGACACTTTCTTTACTGCAACACATGGTTAAGGACCTTCAAAATTCGCGTAAATTTGTAGCTGGAGACTTCATTCCAAGACGTTGTTTGCTTAATTGTCTTCACCCAATGGCCGAAAACTAATGTGGAACGCTTGCAGCACGTAGTTACGGTTCAAGGTTGACCAACCAATTTGCAGTGAACAGAATACGGAGGTTAATGACGCCGCACAGTTCACAGCAGCCAATGGTAATACGAAGTGTTCTCACGTATGAATAGGGCGATGAAGTCTAGCATGGTACCAAATAATAACGAATATGAGTTACGCCGTAAAGAAAATTTCTGATCTGAAAAATAGCCGTGATTTTTAAATAGGAGAGAAGTAAAAAAACTTGCAAACTTATGTTTACTAAAAAAACTACGACGGCGTCTAGACTCGAACTCTCCTCCCCCCCCCTTCTCCCCCTCATCTTGTGTTACCAACTTAAAGCCTTTTACCGAACGACCACTTGGTATTACTATGCTGAGGTAGCTTTTGATCGTTAGGTTAAGTGAGATAGTAAACATGGGCCAGAATATAGTTTCACATTTTGAGAATAATTGAGGTTAGTAATCTGGAGAATAGAATTACATCAAACGTCTGCAAGAAGACTACAATCGCTCAGTTGCAGTTGCAGTTGCACCTACAGCATATATTGGTTTATGAATTTTTGTGTCGGGTCAACCGTTACGTACTGAAAACTGCATTGTGTGATAGAAAACCTTTAAAGTTGCCAAACCGTTACCTTCAGTACGAAGTAATATTTCTTCACTCTGAAAAAAGTTAGCTCATAAAATGTTTATTTCCTTGCAAAAAAAAAACGAAAGTTATTATTGCTATAAAACAAAAGCGTTTACAGAAAGCATTTATTAACAGCAAACCTTTGTTTTTGTAATGTTGTCCTTGAGTTAAATAAATATATAGTGATACTGTAAATAAAACAACCTCAAAGAAATAGTTTCCTTTGCTATACAGAATAACATTTTAAGGATATTTTAGAGTGCAGGGCCACCATTTAGCTGGTGTGTGTGGCTGGAGTTCGCAGTATAAGCGGCTATTTCATTCCTGTGTTCTTAACTCGTTCAGTCAAAGCGTTCACGGCCGTGGACATGTTGCACATGAATTATATGTCTGACCGGTACAGTACAGTGTAAGGCATCAGAGCTCAGTACTCTGATCTGAAAGTGTTATTTGTGTCCAATTTGATTTGTGGAATTTTATACGCCTATTTGACATGAATTGATAACGCCAATTTCATAGAGCACGCATAACGTGTTTCCCTTGCTGCAAGAAATATGCTTAATATACGCACAGCCTATGCCAAAAAACTGCACGACTGCAGAAGCTGAGCTCAGAAATGTATGTGAGACCAAACAGGTTGAGTTATTCCGTTGTGTAACCGGCCACCTTACAATCTGACTCGCGGATGATTCATAGCGAAGTTTATTGCAGGCTGCTGTATAAGGTTCCCGCATATTCGTGAAATGTACTGCGAGAGATAGCAGTGTGAAGATACCGTTTCTAGCTACGTTCTGAAAGGCTCCGAAATATTTCTAAAGCGCGTGGTGTCTAGAAAGTAATTTCCTCTCCTCTGACATGCGCGTTTTTATTCCCTAGATCAGTTTAGGTTGGCGAGCTTCTAAAAAAGTTCCCTCTCTACACTCTCCTGAAAAAGGAATTTGAATCATTTCATTCCCACCGTAGACAATTGCCTGCATGTTTCACGGTGATGTTAGTTTCGGCTGGTTGTTTACACTGCGGGGCGCAGTGCCCTATAATATTCCCTGAGGGCAACTGACTCTTAGGCCGTGCTACAATATGACTCTTTCATACCACTATCACCGAGCAGAAAGCCTACAGCTTATTGGCACTTTGTCATCTTAAGTACATTACCTATCAAAATGTTTCTTATTCGCGACACTTGTAACCATACATTGAAGTGGATATAAAAGGGTTAAAGTTACAACAATTAAGAAAGGTTTTATGTTTTACAAACTAGTTGCCAAAATTTTTCTATTAACTGTACAACTAAAATATTGCTACACATGTCATAAAAACTCTCAGCTAAAAGATTATAATAAATTTAAAATCTACATTACTTATTTGTTTTTGTTGTACATTAGTTTTACACATTCGAAAACAAAGTTGCCGGAAACTTGCTCTAATTTAGCCTGTGTTATGAAAATGATCTTGACAACTAGTCTCCAAATATTTTTCTTCGTAAAATTACAAAATTTTCTACGCTCAACGAAAATTACTTAATGTACTTTATTATCTCGGCGATGTTCACATGACCCCTTTATAATATGCAGCAAGCCACGAAAACAGAGCGTTTGTCCAAGCGGTTGTTTCTGGCTCGCATCATGGAGGTTGCAGCCCAGAAGGTTACATTGGAGCTGGGTTTTCCCAAACCGGATTTATATACCCTCTCGTGGAAAATTCCGTTGCTATTCGTTCGCTAGCAGTGGCCCAGTCACTTTTTGTTCTGCACTAATGTTGTGAGATCAATGTGCGCTTACATAAAGAATTCTGAGACATTGCGAAACCCGAATAGTTAAGCCTCAGCGATATTTTTACTGTCAACTATTATTTCAACATTCCAGTATTCAAAATGCAATTGTCCTGTCCGCTTTTCTGAGTGTGGCTGTGAGTATATTCCCTTCAAAGAATTCTGCTCTTGCTTAACCGATTCCGACCAAATTTCACATTCAATACGCTGACAAAATTTCGTTAAGAAACTTGGTTTTTCTGTCAAAGCTGTTTGAAAAATAATAAAACGTTAAATTACAGATCCTGGAAAAAATCTCATAAATTCTGCTGTCAGCTCGCAAGCGTGTATTGTACGAGAAACTTTTATTTTTAACTGTATAAAATATATACTTCAAAACTTACTGAAGACTCACACCGTTTGCCAGGCTTTCAAAACTCCATTTCGCTTAATTACTTTTTATTGTCTGCTGTATTACAGATTATAAACTCTTTACTTGAATCAGAGAGAATTGAGCCAAATCAGTGAAAACAGTGAGAATTGAGCAAATCAATTCCAGATAACTAATTAATATAGTACTGAATTTCGCTGATTTATTTGTGATTTATCACTGAATGTCAAGAATGTCACTGCTATTAATCACTTGTTCCTAGTTAATTTTCTTGATTTGCCGGTCAGCAGAGGCTTATCAACTTATTTTCAGTGAAAACGATTTCACTTACTGATATCACTGATTGGGATTTAGAGTGTAGATAAGTACACAGATTCGAAATATCATAGCAGTAATTTCGATACGAACATACCCATTCGCTTATTGGCTGCGCAAGGTTCTAGGAACGGGCTGTGTGTGTGATTGGTAACTACGTGCTGCGAAATATTCCCTATTGGTTGGGCAGCTAGCTGGCAAGCACGTTACTACACTGAGAGAAAGATTAAGATGTTCGTGTCAAATAAATTTGTATGAAAAATGCTTGTTTACAATGAAAAATATTTTATTTCACTCAACTAAACTGCTGGTACTCCTAAAATTTGCATTCGTTCTCATAAACCAAATAAATAATCAAAAATAATTTTGTTGAGCCAAACGGTTATTCAGTCGTTAAAACATCATCCATTTGTATTTAAAACACACATCCTCTTAAAGGGTGCGTTAAAGTAGCATAACATAAATATCATGTTAGAGTCCAATAAATATTTCGTTTGAAGTGGCTAAAGCGTTTGGTTACTTGGAACAATATGATGAATATTATTACATAATTTTTTGCGGCAACAAAATAAGCCTGGTCGAATATTGGTGTCCATTTGATTAGTTGTAGAGTAATCGGTTCAATTGACTGCCTTTGTTCGAAAACGCACCTCGAGTTGGTTGGCTTTTTTCGTGAAAATTATTATAATAACAGTGTTTGTTACTGATTTTATTGATGCTTAATATTGGTATAAACCATCGCAATGAAACATGTTCAACAGGAAACAAAAAAATTAATCTGCGAAACTTAAAAACATTCACTTACGTACGTGTTTTATATTAGCTTTGTATGTACTTAAAATGTCAATAGGGCTACTATGTCAGTAGTGAACCCTGCCGAGGTTGCTAAGGCGTAGCGTTTGAAGCGCGAAAGTTCTGGGTTCGAATCTCGCTCGTGCTCTCTGTTCAAGATAATCTTTAGTTGCGCCCCTATGAAAACAATTTATTTGGTCGCGCCAAACAAACTTCAACAAAGCCTTCTTCTCAGTGCAGGCGTTGGTTGGCGAAAGGCGTTTCAACATGTCTCTGGTAAGTCACGCCATTTTGCTGGCGTGACTTACCAGAGACATGTCGGAACGCCTTTCGCCATTTTGCTGGCGCGTGCAGCTGGAGTTCGCAGAATAAGCTGCTATTTCACATTTCTTACTTTTTGGCTCTATTTAACAATTTTACAAAACGCTTTTCGAAAGTTTGCCGAGAGGTGTGAATTTGTTAAGCTATAGGTAACTAAAGGCCGTTCACGTTAAACTGACCTCTTTCGAAAGCCGTGCTGAACATCTGCATACTTGTATGCACATTGTGTATCCTTCCACCATATGTAAAATTAACATGTCCGTGGGCCTAATCACTTTATTCATGCGTTGGCCAAGTAAAACTGTCGAATTATTATAAAAGTAAATATTTTACAAATTTGTTAATTCTCACACTCGTAGTAATTAAAAAAAAAACAGAAAGCAAAATAAATAATTTCTGTTTTTACACGTGTTTACCTAGCACTTTCAATTCAACGTTAATACATGTACCTACTTCCTCTCCATTGTTGCCAACTTTACTGACCGCATACGAGTGACATTTTTCAAACGTTGATTTCAAATGTCTTCAAATAACCGTTAACAGTCTATAGTGCTTTAGAACGTCCTAGATAATACTGTTTACTGTTACTCATTGCACAGGAAGGATTTCAACTCCCATTCACTAAGTTCGAGGCATCGAAATACTCCGTTAATATTTCCAAAATAGTATCAGGAAAGAGTCATTATATTTATAAATGCAAAGTTGACGGTAGTTTTACAGGCTTACGGTGCTAATATCGCTTAAGTCAAAGCTCCGTAAATGTAGGCCTACTGTTTGCGGCATTATGCTATTAATCTCCATGTAAATTAAAACAGTGACCTGAATCGCAAGAGAGGAGTTCTTATGAGGCAAAGACTTTTATGGGAACAGAATTTGAAAGCCCACTCTCAAGAGTGGGCTGTCGAGGAGTTAACGCCGCAATAAAAAAATGAGGACGATTGCTTTTCGGATCGGGGGAAATATAAGATGGCTTGTGAATAACATACGTACCGTACGAACGTAGGAACGACTGGCGACACTATGCAGTCGCGCCAAAGTAATAAAACATGGGATGTTGGCGGAGCAATCCAGTGGCGCCATGAACTCGCTGCGGGCCGGAACTCGAATCATGATGTTTCTTTCGCACAGAATAGGCAAGTTTACAGAGGTGAAACCGCTCCTTATACTGTGAACTCCAGCCTCACATGCCAACAAAATGGCGTCACTAGCCACCGACACGTCGGAACGGTGTTCGCCAGTCAGCGCCTACAGTAACTTAATAGCCAGTAGTCCAGCCAATAAGAAATATTTCGCGGCACGCGGTAGCCAATTAGACACAACAACAGTTACCAGAGTCTAGCACAGCCAATCAGGGAATGGATACGCACATATGAAAGGAACCGACACACTATTTCGCTTCTGTTTATAAACTGTTCACGAATAATTTACCATTTTTGAAAGCCGCACTTGTGATCTACTTTCCTTTCCATGTTGTATCCTTCCACATAAACGCGCAAACAAAGAAGATACAGAAAAAAAATGTCTGGGCTATTAACTCTTAACGTGGAGGTATTGAGTGCCGGTGAACATTAAATAAGGGGAAGATATAGCAACGGCGAAATGCAAGGACGGGGTAAAAGGGAACGGAAAAAATATTTTGTGTTGGCCACGAAGTGTTAAAAGTTTTTTTTTGGTGAAAAAAAATTTTTTGCAGACACCACAAAATTAATTTTTGGTGGTGGCCACAAAAGCTTAGTGGTGACAAATTAAATAATTTGTGCTTGACACAAAATATTTGGCAGGGCGAATACCATCAGAACACTTTGCAGCCGTCACAATTTTTTTTTGTTTCAGTGGGAGTTCCCCGAGGAAAACCGTCGGCTAACGGAAACGTCCGCCACGTTTCCCCAAGTGCAAAACCTAGGATACCCCGCCGAGAGTCGAACATGACTCGTCTTTGTTGGAGACGAGTAGCCTCACCACTACACCACAGTGACCGTAGAAACGATAATTGACCTTCGGACTTGTACACAGGCGCAATACAATTACAGTTTAACCACTTAAATACGAAGAAGATATATGGCACTGGTTTAGGTTTGGAAGTTATAAACACAATAAAACAAGCAAAAATGTGTTACTTTTTTCCCCCTAGAATATTGGCAAAATTTTTAATTAAATATATTTCATACGCATCGTAGATGTTATGGATTGTGAGTCTCGCCGATTTAATAAGCTGATTACTTTCATACATGGCATATTTATTGCCATATATTTATGTTCCATTAAAACCTATATTCACAAAACTATTTATACAATCTAAAGACAAGTAAAACCCATTGCAATCAATTGAATTCCTTAAAATTTAGACTTGGAGAACAACCGCTTAGAGATAATTAGTACGTTCGTCGTTATCATTAAATATATTTTCTTGATTTGCAAATTATAAACGTTCATTAATATTTTTTTTTAGTTAACTCTCCTGTTTGTTCGAGGATGTACGTGTTGCAATTGATATATCTACTCAAATAATCACATACATTTTAATTAATCCGTAGATATTGTGCCCACGTGAATGTGCTGCACACGCACGAGACTACACTCAACACGCATATGCGCGTACACAATTAAACGCCACAATATAAAACTTTCCAACCAATGATTGTCATTGAGATATCCATATTCTTACTCTATACAAAACAATATGTTACACTACGTCCTTTAGCAAAGCAAATGAGATTATTAACATTTAATTGCTTTCTCATTAGTAGTAGGAAAAGAGGGTTTCTGCACCACCTGGGTGCTGGATGCGGACGAGCAGACGAGCTAGCGGCCATCTTGGATTAAGTCAAACAGAAACATCCGGCCCTTTCATTCCTCGCCACCATCATGGATTTCCCTTTTCTCCCAATGGAATTTCCTTTTTTTCCGTCTGGAATTTCCCTTTTTTCTCTCATGCTCTTTCATTCCATCTCTTGCATTGCGATTCAATTTCTCCCACCCACGCATTCCGATTCTTTTTCTCCCGCTCTTTCATTTCGATGTTATTGTGTTTCTTGCGCTCTGTCGTTCCTTCCTCATATCTATTCTATCCCTCCCCTCTCTTGCTTTTCGCGCCCTCCATCACCGTCGATATCGTCTGCTGCAGGTGGCCATCATTTATTCCCGGATCCGCCACCAGTGTGTTAAGGTGTTCCTTTTATGTATTTCATCATTAATTCCCGCAACTGCCACCATCATTGATTCCCATGCCCACCACCACAGTGAGTGAAGTTCTACAGGTGGTGGCTAGGAGCGCTGGTATCGACGCGGCCATTTTGTGCATGTGAGTTGGTTCAATCGTCGCCAGAAGGGGCGCGCTAGCATCGTGGAAGTGAGTTAAACCAGCACCTGCCAAGAGCACTGGGAATTTTTTCATGTGTTTAAGAACACAAAAAAAGGCAGGAGGCTTGCGGGATCGTTCCAGAACCCCTTGTGTCGCCAGTCCAGCATCTTGACCACACGACCACCATTACATGTAATGTATTAGGAGATGAAAAAGCATATATACACTCATCGGGCTACATACACGCCAGATAATAAACACGTAATCGCGAAAAAGGATCGCCATTGCACAGTTAAGAGAAGAAATACTCGAATCGGCCTACACACTCTTCAGAGAATAAACTCATCGCATAAAAGAATAGCAGGCACCGCGCGCGCACACACTTAGTATGTGTGTAAAAAATATATAATAATAGTGTGAATGAAAAACCATCTTTGTAACATTTAGGCAATATTATATATCTAAATATATTTAAGAAATTTAGTGCAGGTCGTGTCTCTACAGGAAATATATATGTATGCATACAGAGCCAATTGCAGAGCAATGTACATGTGTCACCTGCACATTTCTGTCTATCTCCAACTCGTCCAGGCATTCGAGAACATGCACGCACAGCTGTACCTCCAACTTGTCTGCCCTCGCCGTGCAGTGCGGGAACGTGATTCGCTGGAGATATATTCATCATTGGCTGTGATGTGAACAGGAAGTATAGTGTTCTGTGTCACAATTTCCATTGAACTAATACATGAACAGGTAAACCACTGCTACTTATGGCAACAGGACCATGTTCGAGACAGGGTGTTGTAGCCACCATGGCCGAGGCAAACAACAAGTGGCAAACAACAAGGATTTCCCTGCCACATAGAAGCCAGCATGCTGTCTACCTACCTACCTCCAGTATGTTGATGCGAGTATTTTTTATTATTGGACAATGTCCGTCTCACTGATGTACAGTGGTTTCAAATGGACCAGCCCGGATATTGATGTCATGTCCATGATGTATGCCGGAGATGATAGCTACATACTGGAGGTGGATGTGGAATATACGGTCTATCTCCACGAGAGTCATAAATATCTTTTGTTCCTGCCGATGAAAGAGTGCCCCCTTCCCACAGTCCAAACAAACCAAACACCAAACTCATGACCACCCTTGAGACGAAAAAAATTATATTGTAGAATGCATTAACCTCAAGCAGTCATTAGGTCATGGGTTAAGGCTGAAGGCAATACACCGGGTACTACAATTCAACCAGAAGGATTGGCTGAAACCATAAATTGAGCTGAATAAAGAGAAACACCAGGCAGCCTCAAACACCTTCGAGAAGAACTTTTATAAGCTGATGAACAATTATATGTACGGTAAGCTCATTGAGAATACGCGTAAATGCCGGTGTATGAAATTTGTATGCACTCAACTGCGTGCGAAGAAACTAATCATAAAACCAGCTTTCAAATACCGAACTATATACGACGAATCTCTATCGCTAGTAAAATTAGACCATGAAAATATTTTACTTGATAAGCCTATCTATTAATATATACTGTGAAGCCTATCTATGCTGGCTTCACAGTACTTGAGATGTCCAATAATCTCATATATCGCTTCTACTACGATGTCATGCGGGCATGGTATGGCAGTAACGTGAGCCTGATCTATATCGACACCGACTCCTTTGTCATGGAAATTGGCTTTCCCGACTTCTACAGGGACCCCACATCAGACCCGGCACTTATGGTCGAGTTCGACACCAGTACCTACCCTCCCACTCATCCCTGCTACTCGCCCACCAACACAAAGGTGATTGACAAATTAAAATATGAGTGCAGAGGAAATTATATGATGGAGTTTGTCCAGCTAAGGGCGAAACTATATACATATACATGTAAGGATAAGGAAGTGAAGTGAGGTAAAGTTATAAAGAAGTGCATCGTGCAAAATATATCACCTTAGCAGATTTCTTAACTAATATTATTGAACCAGCAAGTAATGAGAGTACAGGTCAACAGCATAAGGTGGCACCATCACGATGTATATACTGAATGCACTAACAAATTAGCTCTTTCGAGGATGGACGAACAGCGCAATATCCTGGACGATGGAATTCATACCATCCCTTATGGTTTTCATGAATGATAATGTTCTGTACATGCCCCTCTGGGACAAGTATGTATCATCATATATGTGTCTGTCCCCAGTAGAATGAGTTGTGTCGGGATGCATAGTAGGAGGCAGTTCCTCGTTCCAGGATTGTCGAAACTGAAGCACTGCCATTCCCCTCGCCCACAACGAATGACATGTGTGTGTGATAATTTATTTTTTTTATGTGTTTTTCACAGCGGCAAACTATAGCACATGCAAGAGCCATATTCATCTTGCCAGGTATGCAGTTGTTGAAGATCGATGGTAACATGCTGTAGCCCATGCAAGAGGTATCCTTATCTTGTCAGCCATGCTACCATTATGTCCTGCTGTGTGTATGTACTGTTTCTGCAATCACTCATGTGCATACTTGTGCACTGTATCAATTATATGTATTTTCTCCAGCAGAATTCTATATCACATGCAAGTGCCATATGCACCTAGTCAGGAGTGTTGCTGTGGGTGGATGGTGGTGCTGTTGAATGGTGGCATGCTGTAGCCTGTGCAAGAGGCATCCTTATCTTGTCAGGTGTGTTGCCGATACGTGGATATATGTGTCCTATTTCACATTCCACAATCTTTCATGCACATACTTGTGAACCGGATTTGGCGTCTATGTTGGGTCTCAGACCTGGGGTTTATAGACAATTCCTGGAGGACTTAATGCTTATATAGCGGAGGTTGTGAATGTGAAATGGTATTCGTATCACACAGTACTGTAGTAAAAGTAAAACTAGTGAATGTGTCGTACTTACATTTATTCTTTTTTACAGTGCTGTCCACCCTTTTCTCTTCATCTACCACTACTGTACACTTCTATCTTGCTGCTGCCGGTCTGTGTGTTTCTTTGTCAACTTTGATTGTTTTTGGTGGGCGGTTTTCCTATTTGCAGCTTCGTAAACAGCCTGTGAACTATGCTTGCGATGCCACTGGTGTTTTTTATATGCTTACGTGCACATAACTTGTTTGCAGTTAAGGAAAAATTTTTCCTGTTATGTTTTTGCTGGCATAGTACACTGCACCAGTCCCAAGCCCAGGAGCTGTCCACATGGTTATGCCATTTAGACCTTAAAGTTCGAGGGCGATACTGCGAACTTCATCATCTTCCTTGCGAGAGTAGTGAGAGAGAGAGAGAGCGACAATGTTGCTGCTGCTGACGAGGCCATGTAACTCCAATTGTTGTTTTTAACATACTGCTAGTTGTTACTTAACAATACGAAAGACACATTTCCCGCACGCACACACGAGTGCCGGCTACCTTCCCACACCGCACGGTGAGGGTAGACAAGTTTGTGGTACAGCTGTGTGCGTGCACTCTTGAATGCCCAGACAAGTTGGAGAGATACAGACATGTGCGTGTGACACATGTACATTGCCGTGCAATTGGCTCTCTATGCATGCATATAGATTTTATGTAGAGATGTGACCTGCAGTAATTTTCTTATATATATAATTGTCTGAATGTTAGAATGATGGTATTTCTTTCCATGCAATTAATTTATATATATATTTTTACAGATATACAAAGTGTGTGTGTATGTGCATGTGTGCGGTGCCTGCTTTTATTTTATGCGATGAGTTTATTGTTTGGAGAGTGTGTAGGCCCATGCGAGTATCTGTTATCATAACTGTGCAATGGCGATCCTTTTTCGCGATAACATTTTTATTGTCTGGCGAGTAAGTAGGCCGAAGCATGTATATATGGTATTTAATCTCCTTACATATCACATGTAATAGGGGTCTTGTGGTCAAGATGCTGAACTGGCGAACCAAGGGGTGCTGGAACGATCCCGCATGCCTCCTGCGTTTTTTGAGTCCCGGAAATCCTAAAACAATTTTCAGCACCCCTGGCAGCCGTCGGTTGAACTCACCTCCCCAATGTTAGCGCACCCCTGCTGGCGACGAGTGAACATTGATACCAGCATTCCTATACACCAACACTAGAACTTCACACAATGCGATGGTGGACATAGGAATCAAAGATGGAGGACTTAAAAGAAACGACCTTTACACCCTTTGCTGGTGGATGCGGGAATCATTGATGGCCGCCTACAGCAGACGACATCGGCTGTGATTGAGGGCGCATAAAGCAATAGAGAGGTAGAGGGATGAAAGAGAAAATATTGGATACATAAAGGTATATGATAAAACCCCCAGAGGGATAGAACGAATGGGAGGCAGGAAAGAATGAGAGAGCATGAGAGAAAAGACACAATAGATAAATATATAGGAGACCAGAAGGAATATGAGAATAACCTTCTGAGTGAGAGAAGGGATGTGAGGAAGGAATGACAGAGTGCGAGAAACACAATAACATCGGAATGAAAGAGCAGGAGAAAAAGAATCGGAATGATAGATCAGGAGTGAAAAAGGAATATTCCAGAGGGAAAAAAAGGAAATTCCGGAGGGAAAAAAGATAATTGTGTAGAGAAAAATGGAAAATCCAAGATGGCTGTCACTGATGAGGAATTACAAAGCAGGAGGTTGCCACACTACGTCATCGAAGATGACCGCCACCTCGTTTTTTCGTCCGCATTCAGCATCCAGGTGGCGCTGAAATCCCCTTTTCCTACTACTCTCATACACTATAAAAAAAATAAAAGACAGTCTTGAAAAAAAATATTATTTTAAATGTAAAATGTAGGTTTGTACGTAACATTTATTACTCAGGTATGTTTAAGTAGCCAGGCTACATATTGCCATTTCTTTGAACATAATGCTCTTTCACTAAGTCTGACATCACCGGTGACCCATATGTAACATCATCTCGTATTTTTTGGTGTATAAATCGTACACTGTATTTTTGTTTTGTATTTTTCCAAAAACATTTTTTGGATGGTAGTTGGCAAGGTTATTTATGAAACACTGCAAATGTTTTAGACAAAGTTTTACTATACATTTAATGTGGAAATGTAAAGCTACTTTATATTTGAACAAGTATAACTATATCGTAAATTTCATGTTTATTAAGGTATACATAGTTACATAAAAAATTTAATATGTTTTATATATGTGTTGTAAACACACAATATTTAACTCGACGTGTTCCTAAAAAAGGTTTTTATAAACTAGTTTCCAAAGAAACTGTTTGTGAAAAGTAATAAAAAATTACCGTGTATAATGAAAATTATTCATTTGTACATTTGCCTTCTTCACGATAATAATTTATATAAAGTACACATATATACAAAATAAACCTATGTACATACGTTTATAACGTTGCAAATTTTCAGGTTTTATTTTTTTTTCTCGTTTCGGATTATTTGGTTGTTGTGGCCAATCATTCATATCATTTTCAGATTAATATCTGGAGCTTATTGTTCATTAGCCCTTAGAGGGCAGTAATTATTGCATTTTGTAAATCACTTGAAACTACAGACAAGTATCCTGGTTGGCTCTTGTATCGCTATTACTGATTGGATGAGGAGTAAGGCGTAGTCAGCCGACAGCTAATCAGACCGCATGTTACAAGAAGTGTGACGCAGAAGGGTGGGTCGAGCTTTTCCTCTTCCAGAAATGCCGTCACCACCGCCGAGAATGGACGTGTGTGTGCTTAAATGAAATAAATTTATATGTGAGCATTTACACTGTATTTGCGGCAAGATGTTTTAAATTGTCATCATCGATAATGGAAATCGAGTATTATAGTTTATTGTGTTTTGAGAGTACGAATGAATCAATAATAAAAAGTGATAACAGAATTTCGGTATCCTAATTCAAGAGAAATGTTACCCGTTCTACGTAAGTTTTAACAAGGTACATGTTAATGCATACTTGACGACGATTGCTTAAGACTGGCTTTTAAAGTAAAGTTGGCTAACTAGACTTCATCTTGTTGAATTATAAAATGGTTTTGCTTTACTACAGAGCCGCACACCTGCTACAGCTAAAAGGCTACTGCAAAAATTGTAAATCATTAAAACTACAATGGCCGAGAGGTTTTTTGTGTCGAAATGGAAAATAGCACAACGCATTCGGCTAGCAGTGAAAAAATTACTGTCACTCAGATAATCTTTGAAGGTAAAAGCTGGCGTTGTGATAAAAGTTCATTAAAACGTTTGATGAATCCCTATGTCCCGCGAGTAACTACGTTGGGTGGTAATAGTCACTCTCTCGTTTTTGAATGCTCCAGCACATAAAGCGCCGTAATTAATCACAATAAATTCAGACAAAAAAACTGTATTTTCGCAAATTAGCTTAAAAGTGGTCTGGGCAGAAGGACTAAAATGTATTCATTTGTGACTAATGTCTTTCAGTGTACTGGGTAGCATTCGAAATGAAATGACAATAATGCATAACTGAAACAGGCGAATAAATGTGATTATTAACACCTCTTGTAAATCATATAACTGTTTCTTGCATACTTTCATACTCAGACAGCCACAAACGCGATACCTACGATCAGCGAACACTTTATTTAGGCTAATAATGCGCATGTTGCTTAACGCAAAAAAATATTTGACAGTGATTATACGATAGTAAGAAGCAATAGCCACACATAATTAATTATTTATAAACGTTTTCCACATGTGGTTTTACTAATGTTTTCCAGTTAAGGAATTTTCAAAATATATCGGCTCTTAGTACGCCGATTTAAATATAATTATTTATTACAGTAATATACAATTTAAAAATCACTTTTAACTGTAGATGTTGTTAACTGGTTTTATATATTTTCATTTATTACAAATATTTTCTCAGATATATTTTTAATTGTGCTTTCGCGTAGAGTTAACCGTTTTTCATTTTTTTTTCTGAATATGGATATATTGTCCGCATTTCTTATTATTTACATTCGGACACTAAATGTAAAGGCCTCAGACGTGAACGTGCAGGCATTGGTCGAGAAGTGGCAATATTTCTCCCGAACAGTTCAAGAACGCAAGAGAATTCATTTTCCATTAACGGTTTATCAAACGTTCTGCACGTACTTAATTGTGTGTTGACGTATTACGCGCCGTTATGGTAAACGAAGGTGAACAAGGGTTTGTAAAATGCAAAGTGAATTTCGTCAGTATTCCATTTTCTTAAGTGTCAGTTAATTACATCGCAGAGATTTTGTGCAACTTCTTAAAAGGATTCAAAAGATTCCTAATGATCAAAGGGTATTTCGATTCCCTGCTAGATACTTTTCCGGCTTTTAATCCATGTGCGAATTGAAAAATAATTATAGTCCAAGTGGCACTTTTTGAGCGCTTCCTTTCCCGTTTTTTTTGTAAACCTTGACATTCATATACCGAATGCATATCAATGGTCTCTATTTTCTTTGGCGTTATTCACCCGTACTCTAATTCTTCAGAAGTATTTTTTTTTGTAAACAGTCTATGCTGATTTCATCCGTTCTCTCTTAATTGTTTGCCATGATTCACATCATAAAGTATCCCACACCTGTTCCATAAGGATAAACGCCAAACTCATTACAACACTTTTTTTTCATTGCCTGGTGAGTAGTTTTCAGTTTTATAGGGTATTCTAGAATACTTAAAAACAGCAAATGCGATAGTAGCAGCATTCCAGCATGGTCCAAAAACTTTCCTGCGTGAAGCTACCTTACCATTTCACCCCAATTACGTTAACCATTCAGATTCAGTGTACACAGGAAGGTAATTTTTTTCTGGTATTGTACACTGCGAGACTCGGTGCTCAATAACCTTCCCCGTGGTTGACTTGCTCAAAAATCGTGCTAATGTTCAAGGTTGTATTTTGTTCGTTTCTCTATAGCAAAACACGAAGTCTATAGCTCATTAATTCTGACAGTTTTAAGCAAAACATCCATCAATTAATTTTATTTGCGTCACATAAGTCATAAAATAAAGTTCCGTCTAAAAGGACTTGTGAAGTTTCCTAACATTCAGTGAAATAAATAGCCGAATAAACCATGAACGATTACTGGAAGACATGTGAAACTGGCTCATTGAGAAGATTCACGGTCATTCCCTTTATTCGGCGCACTGTTTAAAAAATGCAATAGCGGTAATCCACTGATAAAGATGTGTCCAGAAATATTTGTCAAAATACGGGCACTTCGTTCTCCTCGGTAACGAACTTTATGTGCATTTCACAGAGTTATCTGTTGATTAACAATGTTTAAGTAAATTTGGCGTTTATAAAAACTGTATTTGGTATCCCTGCAGAGGCTTTGTGAAATTATTGTTTCCGTTACTTGAGTGTTTTCTTAATGTGTGAAAAAAAAACTTTTTTTTCTGGACTATATATTGAATGCGAACCTTAATTATACGCGCTGAAGACCTTTTTAATTGAAACATTATAGCTTATGTACATACGTAGCGTACCAGAAAACTGCTATTTACAGTAAAGTGACGACTGCGTATTTTCTGTTTCCTATTTAACTGTAGTTGTTTTTATTATTACCGTTGTTCTGAAGATTTCGTGCTAACGTTTGATATTCGAATGTGTACGTGTGGGTAGTTTGAACAAATCCTCAGAGGCACAGGAGCGACTACCGTTTTCATGATAGAGCGCCAAAGATCACGTCATTTGGCCATGGCGCTCATTGTTCCCAACAGCTTGAACTGCAGGACATAATGATTACCTGATACAGGCAATTTTTAACCCTTTCACGCAGATTATACTCTAAATTCGAGTGAGGGGAAATCACTGATTCGCAGTGAAATTTAACTACTCGAATCAGTGAAAATGGCCCGGTAGAATACCACTGGTTATTTCAGAGAAACAATTTCACTGATAGAGTAAGTGAGACAGACAATTGCATGCGGCAAATTAAAAACTGTTATCATTGAGTTCGGCAGAATCTTTACTCGAAATAAACATATTTCCCACAGCCACTGTCGATATTTTGCAGTTTAAAATAATTTAAAAAAGGTAAAAAAACTTCTCCTTACTAAGGAATTGAACCCGCAGCAGTCTTATTCCAGAGTGTGAACTTTCCAACTGAGCTACCAAGCCGACGACAGCCTTAATGAGGAAATTACTTGTATGAAGTATTTTATCAAAAATATGTAGCTTAAATGTTATGCCATTCCTTTTAATTTTTAGTTCATGTGATAATATTAGGATTGTTAATACAAATATTACGTATGAATGCACTCATTCCACCACATTTCGTGCAATTAAAACTTCCAAACCGAGTGCTATGACGATTACGTGTAAACGAAATTAAAGACTAAATGTCAATATTACCACGTAAAATGGTATTATTGTTTAAGACGAAACCAAAATAAAAAATTTATATTATATGGATTTAATTTTTTTACGAGTTGTAATTTTATTTGATTCACCTGGTGTATCAAACTGATCAATGTGTCAAAAAGCAAAATAATTGAAAAAAAGCTAATGACATGGTTGATGAATAAGTGGAAAATGTCACTGAAATAAGTGACGATAAACTAGCATTTTTTTGTCAAATCCGTCAATTGAATTGGCTGAAGTGACTGCTGATTAAGTCAGGCGCTGTAAACTGATTTAAATGGCGAAATTCTCATTCATATTTAGAGAGAATTATATTAATTTGGTAGTTGCATTGACAATATTTTTTGTTAACAATGTTCTGGTATCATTAAGATAACACTCTGTCATACATCGCGATTAATTACAAGTAGTTACAGATATGACTGATGAGCTTACTTTCCGCAGCATGGTTGAAATTAATTATTAAATAATTTTAAAAAAACTGAGTTGGTAGGAAGGAATTGACTTCACTTTGAAAGCAGTGACTTTAGAAATGAAATCAGAAACTTATGCAACAGTAGTGAGACAATTACAAATTCACACATGTCTTACCCGGGACTTTAACCCAGAAAACATCTTACTACAAGCTAGTGTGCAATCCACTGCATTACGGAGGTCGCATTCGGAGCATAAAATTCTGATTTAATCAGTCTAATGTTTTTAATTATATGGTTAACTAAAATAATATATTAACAGGGCCTTTATTTTGAAAGTAAGTGACTGAACCACATAAAGAACGCAAGTTTGCATAGCCTGCCGTAGCGCTATTTGTGTGAAGAATTTGATGGAAATCGGTTGTTTGGTCCCTGGGATAAGACATAGAAAACTTTATTTTCTTATTTGATGATATCGTACAAAATTGTCAGAAAAAGTATCTCTATACACGATGTTTGTAATCTATACTCTCTACAAACCAATTTTGGTTGAAGTTATGATTTTGGTTTTGGTTAAAAATATGTAAAATTTACCCAAATGATTTATGAAGCTGCCATTTTGAACATCGTTATCTGACCCATTTAAATAATGAAAGTTTGCTTGGCCTTATGTAGCATTTATTGTGTGCACAGTTTGGTACAAATTAGTGTTAATATTCCAGTGTAACATTTGCTGGGAATAGGTTGATTGGTCCTCAAGATATGGCATAAAACCTCCACAATTTTAATGTGGCGATGTTCACAAATGGTGAACAATAAAATAATATAGTAGCTGTTTCGATTATTGTATACTGCCAATATACAAAGTTAAGTTAAAATATATTACATTGTTTCGTATATATCGCCCACCAAATTAAAATGATTTTATATCCGCCATTCTGAAAATAAGCGTGTACTACTTTAAAGTAATGCATTTATATAATGGCCTACCACAGTACATCTTCGCCAAATTTTGTATGGATTGGATAATTGTTTCCCGAGATACGTGATAAAATCATTATTTTTATTAGTAAGGCTATCTTACAAACTGGTAGAGAAATGAGGCTCTGCATAGAGAAATTTGATGTTTGTAATAGTTACTATGAAAATAAAGATTTGAGTACGAATTTACTTCTTTAGTTAAATATGTTGTGCCACAATATTTATATAGCCAACATTTTAAATTAGTGCCTGACCTACATAAAACATACCAGTTTAAACCACCTGCTGCAGTTCTATTTGTTTGTCTTATTTGGAAGGAATCTTTCAATTGTTTCCCGAGATATGCCAGAAAACTGTATTTACTCGCATGGTGCTATCTTACAACATGGCGGATAAAATATGCTCTATATTCATAGAGTTGATAGTTGTAATGTCCACTGCCAGCAAACACAGTTATGTTGGAATTGATTACATAGTTTCGACGATATAGCATTCTACGACTAAATGGCTAAATGGCCACAATTTTGATAATAAGTGTCTGACCTGCTTAAACATATCACTTAACATCAAGTGCATCGGTACTACTTGTTTGCCAAATTTGGTAGGAATCGGTCAAATATTTACCGAGTTATGACATAATAACTTAATTTATTCGTATGGCGCTATCTTCCAAAATGACCTACAAAAATGTTATTTGTTAGTTTATATGATGCTTGTAATATATATATTCAGTATACAAAACGTTGTTGAAATTGGTTAAATGTTGTGGCATATATACTTCAAACATTTGTATGGCCGCCACTTTGAAAATAAGTAACTATTAAAGTTGAATAACTTACGTTAACATGCCCTAACGTAGTATTACTTACGAGCCAAATTGGGGGAGAATTGTTTGAATAATTCTCAAGATGTAATGTAAAATAATAATGTTTTAATTGGTGCTGCCTTACAAAATGGTGGACCAACAACAATATTCATCTCAAAATTTAATGCCTACACGAGGGTCTGCCAGCATACAAAATTTGGTTTAAATCGGTTCATTGGTTCCCCGAGATATGACATATCACCCTCAATTTTAAAATGGCCGTTATTTTGAAAGTAAGTGCCCGACGTAGTCGGAAACTATAAAAGTCAGGTGTCCTTACTAATTATTATATGTGTAAGAAGTTTGGTGAATTTCGGTTGAAGCGTTCAAGAATATAAAGTGGGGGACACATACATGCACACACACATATACACACATACAGGAAAGTGATCTCATAAGCCTTACTTTCCTTCGGAAATTAGGGTAGAAATGTGTTTGTGCTTGATGTTATTGGCAGAAGCTCTTTATGAGACTACGGAATATTGTGTCAATAAAGAATATCTGTTACACATCTGATATTTACCTTACCAAACGCTGATTTCAGCCATGTAAAGTATAAATATCATCAATGACACTTCCTGTGGAACATTATATACATGAGACTCTGTGACTGTAAGGGTTAATAACGCATCATGTTTCTATAAGGCATATTAACGGCAAATTTTTCACAGTGTGGCACAGTTTTCTATGACTTGGTTTAGTTTCCAGTAATAAAGTTTAACTTTTACTTTCACTTCCAAGTCTTTGTGTTTTACGTTAAACAATCTAAACTCGAAACGTCACGTACAAGCAAAACGAAATACAATCCACATTTGCCGATAAATAGTCTCACCATTGCAACAGATTTTTGTTCTCTTCTGTTATGCTAAAAAAAATGCTAGCGAAGCGAAAATCGTTTAAAAGTAATCTTGCGAGACTAACTAATACGCTGGAGAGGTTTTTTGGAAAAAAAAAAAAAAAAAAAAAAAAGTACATATATATATATATATTGTCAAGACAAAAAAAAACAATAATTCAGAAAGCATTTTTTAGAAATACACCGCATAATTAAAAAAAAATGTTTCTCTCTATAAATTCCACTTCTGCTTTACTTTCTTACCTGTTTATGTCAATTAGAGGCATGCCATTTTGTTTACAATTACGTTTAGCATTTTACGTTTAGTGCCAAATAAAGTGTAGGCAAGGCTCAACATGCCATTGGGCATGTTTTACAGGAGGTCGTATGTCCGTATACGCTGCTTTTTACTGGAGGAAATTTTATAATTTCTAACTACAGGTAATCGTAATGAGTAACTTTTTTCTGCTGAATCACTCCTTGCCCAGAGATAATATTTAACAGCATTCGATACACCAGCTATATGCAAGCAATAAAAAACTACACCATAATTTATTACCAATTTATAATTATTTCTTGTAAATAGGACAAAAAAAGGGCTATGTAAGATTACGCACTGTTAGTTTTCCCATACATAAAGATCCTTTTGCTAAGGAACAACTGTGTGCGATCAGTTAAAGGAGTGTTCATGTTAGCTTAATTAATAGAAAGTNGAGTGTTCATGTTAGCTTAATTAATAGAAAGTCTTAACCTGTTCAGTAAAAAATTAATTTTTGGCTTCAAGTGTTGCAATCACGTACATTTTTGGTATGCGCTGTATCCTNGTCTTAACCTGTTCAGTAAAAAATTAATTTTTGGCTTCAAGTGTTGCAATCACGTACATTTTTGGTATGCGCTGTACTTATCCTAAGCTGGTTTTTGAAACCAGTGACAAACGTGATGCGTATTTGATAGCATTAACGTTAACCATCCATGGCAAAATGGTGTAGAAAATTCCACAATGAACACGGTAACTGAAAAAATAAACAATTTATTCAGTGCCATGTTATGTAGGCGGAGTGAAGGTTCTCGGCCACAGTTTTGAAGACCACTCAACGAAATCAGAACACGCAGTCAGAGATTTTGATAGAAAAAAAGCAGTAAGCGCTCTGGCCCAATGAGAATGCGTGAATACAAAGTTTATAGTACCAACAACGTATGCAACCTTCCATACGTGAGGGACTCGTCTCACTGGACGCCGTTTTCTGTTGTGTACAGAGCATACCGTAAAACCTATTTTCTCTGCGACGTTTTAGACATAGAACACCGTCACTACAATGCTTAACACATTAAAAACGATGCCTGTATGCCATACGGACAACAATTTATCTATATATATCTGAGGCCACAGTGGTGTAATTGTCAGATTATTAGCCTTCCACCTAGGCGAACCGGGTTCGATTCCCGGCGAGGTCACGTGTGGGAATCGTGCCAGACGATACCACTGGTAGGAGGGTTTTCGAGGGCTCTCCCGTTTCCCCCACCGTTACATTCCGGCGCTGCTCTATACTCACCTCGTTTCACTCTCTTCTGCTCTCAAGGCCATCGATGTTGAGAGCCGCTCAAATATCTCCACTCCCCTCAACACCATCTGTATTCCCTCGCTTCCGAACTCGCATACATTCATATAGGTCTAATCTATTTTATCCTTAATTATGTCAAGTAAGGTACGTTAAAAAAATCTGCCCCTGTGTAAAATATCAAATGGTTGAAAAACACCTCTCGACCATAAAATACACTACTGAACTTGATAAACTGATGACCTCTGTTTACTCGGTTCTCTATTGTAAAAGGTGGACGTGAATATTGCCACGCGCTTGATTTAAGCGGACCATTATCCACCATGCATCGCTACACCTGATGAGCTCTGTGTCGATGAGTGAACATGAGACGCGACGAAAGAAATAAGCAACGTCCAATAAAATGTTCAGCTCTTCACAGACAATACAGATATTTTGCATCTAGCTTTTTACAAGCGATCATTTTCCTACATAATACCAGAAAAAGTTAAAAGTGTTAATTATAGTGCCTATAATAGTCAACAAGCACATTCAAAATACAAATAGGCGCTCTCAATTGAGTGTTAAACACATTAAGCGTCGCGCTTTCGACAACTGAGTCATTTCGAACCAAAGATCATGGTGGTGGCCTAATATCAATTTTTTTCTTAGGGGGAAAACTTTCAAATATTCCCATGGTGCAAGAATTTTCATGGCATGGCCCATTTCCTTCTCTTGCCTCCTGCATTCCTTGGAAGAGCGCCTCATGCCACCCGCCTCTTGCATTCTTCACGGCGCGCGTTGGAACGACCACTCGGTTCCTCGAAATTACAGAAAACTAACGCCCATCGCTGGAGACCCTACCATATATGTTATGACTGAGTAACACGCTAGGTGCCACAAAAGTGTATATTAGGTTCCTACGTGCAATTGGTAGCGACACTCGAATTTCGTGAAAATATTTCAGGATCAGTTGTGTTTCATAACAGCCAATTTCAGATCCACTTTCTTCATCGGATGATGTAGATGTTAACGCGTCTTTGGAGTATGCCCGCGAATCACAGGCGTGCAGATCCGAGTTCCCTAATCCTGGTTTGCCAGTCAGGTTGGAAAATGTCTTCTCACAGAGAAACTCCGCCATTAAGGAAAATAAAACTGCTGGTATGTCCGTAGTGTATTAAAATCTAGCAAATGCGTAAATCTTTTCGCGAAAAAATTTAAGTGTCCCGAGTCATTTGACATACGCTCATCAGACACGCCCTTCGTAAGTTATTACCAATATATTTAAGCACTTGGATGGTTCAGTTATGTTTGGGCGATCCGAACATGGGAATAAGCTCTGACTGTGGCAGCAGTCAATGAACAAATTGCATATACTCGAATAAATTATGTATTATGAAGTCTTGCCTCGGTTTGTGTTATAACGTGAAATTATGGGATCTGTAACCATCAGCATCCCTTTCATAATACCAACCGCGACTCTCATCATGTTAAGTGTAAGTTTATACAGCCACCCGAAAGTACGCTCAATATAGGTACACAATTGTGCACGTAATACACGTGGCAGCCAATCAGACACAATACCCGTCCCTGAAACCCTCGCACAACCAACCAGGGCAGGGATAAGCCCACGTCAAAGGAACCGCCGCGCCATTTTGTATCTGTATTTTTATTTGCTCTGTGGTCACTACATTTCTCTTTCGTTTATTAGTGGCTGAAGAGACGTTCAGGGAGTGGTCAAACAACTGTGCTCCAATCATGGAAGAACACACGCATATACATTGTTGAAGTGTAACCTGTCACCGAAATATTTATGCGAAATTTACATATCTCCGTTAATCAGTTAGTAAATGTCAGTGATCTACAATTTGTTTATACAGTCAGTCGATACCTCAGTTTGCGAAACTCGACTTTCGAAAGCAACGTTTTTCTGGAATGTTTATAACTAGAGGCACCTGTTTTCCGCGAGAAAATTTAAGTTGTGTTCCAAAACACTCTACTTCAGAACCACTTTTGTGATTGGATACTTAAAATTAGTTACGCGTCTTATCCGTCTACCCATGTATCACGGACGATCAGTAAGGGAGAAACTTAATTCTGATTGGCTCACTCATGTAACAGACGCTCTTCACACAAAGACAAGCGGCCAATGGCCATATGAAGACTGAAATTGTGCACATAGTATATTTACATCCAGCCTCCGCGTAAATATTTTAGAGAAAAACTGGTGGCCCTATTTATAACACAATAAGAATGTCAGTTCTGGAAAAGTGTGTTTCGTTTTTTTTTTCTGGAAATAATTGTAAGCAATATACTAATAAAAGATTGTGGTTTCTGAAATCTTTGAAACTATAATTTAATAGAATTTGTAGGGAAGATGTAAGTTTATGTGATGCCTAACAAGGGTAAAAAACATCATTATAGAATAATTTCCACAAAAAAAAAACCCGTAAAACGTGAATATATTTATCNCCCCAAGCTATACTTTACAACTTGATAAATCTATAAATCGTAATTGCAAGCCATCTGTCACAGTACCGGATGAAGCACAGGCGCAGAGCTGCTGAACTAGTGGTCGTGGGTTCGAAATCCGGTCAAGTTACGATGTATTTAATAATCAAAATTATGTTTAACGGCCAGCCATTCAAAAATTTATTTGCACCTGCCAATTTTACACATTTTTGGCAATAAAAAAAGCAAAAAAGTTTGCTTTTAGTAACTGATTGGATGAAGTATTCACTGACTCATTGATTTAATTTTTTCCGTTTGAAGCCATCAGTGAATTTTCAGTTATTCTAAGTGGAGCCATTTTTACTGATTTAAGTAGTTGGGCGAGACTGCAAATAAGTGACTTTTCACTTATACGTATTAAGAGTGTAATTTAAGAATTCGTGAACGTGTAACAATATTAACTTTTTCACAAATAATTAATTTCACTTCAACATAAACGTTTAAAGAAATGCCTGAATATCAATTTTTTTTGTTGCAGAAAAATAAGAATATTTTTGTGTATGGGCCATGCTTGGGCCATTTGTGTTCACCACATCTGGACCAGTTATGTATTGAGTATGGGTAGTTAAGTGGAGCCACTTCAAACCCAGTATCGTTGCCGGGTACATGCCAGCTGTTGACACCTTTTTGCCGGATTAACATCCGACTACAAACCATAAATGGGCAATGTGTGGTTTTATTACGTGGGTAGGTTTTAAGTGGGTCAGACACTAAATTTAAAAACGGCGGCCATATAAAAAATGAAGATGAATTTGTCATATATATTAAACAGTATATACCCAAATGCAACAAAAAATTTACCCTGAGAGTATAAATAAGAAGCATCATATAAGGAGCCTCTTTTTTAGGCATGTTTGTAGAACAGTGCCAAATGGAAAATAATGTTTTTAATCCATCTATCGGGGAATCAATAAACCGGTTTCCACCCAATTCTTCACACAAGTAGCGCTGCGGTAGGCTATGTTAACTTACATGATTTAAGTGGCTTAGACACTGGTTCTCAAAGTGATGGTCCTGTAGGCCTAAATAATTAAATTCAGTAAACCCTACGTATTAATACATTAGACTGATCCTTGAATGCAGTTTTAATACGATCAGTACTCCAGAAGCTTCACTTGTGCGCTATTTTACAGTCAATTAACTTGAGGAAGTGTTCTTACGAGTTATTCTGTGTTATTTCACTAAGCGGACACTTACAGTGCGTTAGTTAAAAAAAAACTTTTAATTACAATAGTGGAAGTATTGTAAGAGAAGTTACAGTATTTTTCTCTTGCGCAAAAATACAAACGCCTTAACCCAAAACTTCAAATGGTTTCCGAGTACACAAGAAAGACGTAATACCTATACGTAGAGAACTGAAAAATTCGCGAGTTCAATGACCTGTAGACCATACTCAATTTTCGTATGCAATATCATGCAGATATCACTGTTCATTGGTTGCTTGTTGTACTAGCGGAATACGGTGATTCGGTCTGCATTTTACTGTGTATTTATTATAGGCTCAGAGTTGTCCAGGAGGTGTAATTTAACGGGTAGGCCAACAGCATTAGCAATACAAACGTACGAGGTTTTGAATTCTAGCTTGTCCTGAAATGAAAACGCAAATTTTTCAGGTCTCTACCTATACGTGGTAAAATTCCATCAAGTAAAATTTGTGAAGCTATTATAACTTCGCATTCGCCAATTTCAGAGCAGAATGATTCGTTCGAACGTTCGGTCAACAAGTCATGCTCTTAAGTGTGAAACATCTGTAGGCAATTTATAATGATGTGTATTATTGAAAACCGGCGATTAAAATAAAAAGTTGTTTGGACGGCGATAACATTATCCTTCTACTAGCAGTAAACTAGCCCCGCCTACCAGCTTCATTTGGGAGATGCTACATTGCATGAACTATGGCTCTTTCGTTTTTTCTCTCTCCTAAGAGGCCGCTGTTCGTTTGTACGCATGAGAGAGGGAAAGAAGGAGAGGAGAGATAAAGAGAAAAATAGGGCCACGAGGTCAATATTCATAATTACACTACGTACTCCCTAGCCAGGAGTAAAAAAAATAAAAAAGCTGTGTAATTTCATACAGTACCCCGCGGGCTTACTGCGTTTTAATATAAATAAATTCGTGCGACATTTTTCCATGATATTTTTAAGTTCTCTCCAGTATTTTTTGTTCGCCATTTCGACGATAATAATGTTTCAAAATTATTCTAGTAACTCGTTCCACCATGCAGTAAGAAAACTGGCCTACATTGTACAGATTCTTTAGAAAGGTCCAATTATAATATCATTACTAAACACTTTATTCATTACCAAAAATGTTAGATATTTTTGATAAAATAAAAAAATAAAAAATGGTAAAATTAAAAAATAAATTAAAAGATCTATTCTGAATTTTTTGATTTAAAAGTTAAATATTACTAAAAAATAAATATAAACCTTAACTACCTAATATTTCTAATCAACCCAAATCACTAGAATGGTTGATTTTTAAACCAAATAATAAAGGATAAAGGGAAAGTTTAATAGTTACAAAAGGCATAAATCACATATTACCAAAAAAATAACAAACACTACTGTAATAATAACTAAAAATTTTATCAAATAAACTAAACTTATTTACAAAATAACCTAATCAAGAAACATATAACCTGTTCAGTCACCCTGCCCACGATGTGGGCAAGTTGCACTAGATTGATATTTATGAGAGGTACTGTACGCAGCAAGGCATCAGTGCCCAGACATTTGTGGCTCATCTCATATGCGGATTTTTTTACGTTTCTCCGACATGAAATATTAATGCCAATATTATTGAGCACGCATGACACGTGCTGAGCATAAATACAGCGCATGCCAAAAAAATTACACTTGAATCCAGAAACTAGTATGTGAGCGAATAATTAGAATTTTCCAAATACAAGGAATTATAACATGGTCGCAGAGTACTTAAAATACAGAGGGGAATTAACAGCTTATACTGCGAACCGCAGCACACGCGCCCCCAATATGGCACCACTAGCCGGCAACATGTCGTAACGACGTTCGCCAATCAGCACCTCGTATCATACTTGCCAGGAGGCACCAAAGCCAATAGGGAATCGTACGCAGCACGCTGTAGCCAATCAGATACAATGCCCGCTCCCGGTTCTTCGCGCAGCCAATCATTGGATGGGTACGCGCACATCAAAGGAAACGCAACATATTTTCGTGTCTTAGTACGCATGTACTCTGCGACATGGCAGTCATAATCTTCGAATCTGTATTAATACAATTTGACACTATCAGAGCAGTTTTAAATCATGATTTTATGGTGTTGCAGGTAAGAAATATTTGTAATTGTGAACATTCGCGGACAAAGAGCTTGTTTCGTTTCCAGAAACAATAAGCTGTAGGCTTTGTGATCGGCTAAAGTAATGTGCACCACTCATAATCTAGAACAGTAGCACGGATTACGAAGCAGTTTCTCGCTCTGAATATCACTGGGAATATTGAACCTCGCAGTGTACAGTACCAGCAAGCATAACCTTCCTGTGCGTAATACACATAATTGTGTACTCTTGGTCTGACTGAGTTAACCAGTGCGACGACGTATTGATTTTTGAGCCAAAATAATGCAAACATTCGGTGTTGTTTTTCGTAGCGTGCTTGTGTCGAGGGCCGTTCTTGTAGCCAGTGAAAAATTCTTGCGTGAACGGTGATATCAGCTTTAACCTCTTATAAACGAGGGGTTCAGAATCTTTTACAAATCTGGTTTCCAACAAGGACACCCCAAAGAACTGGGTCACGTAGTATTTTAAGTACACATTGGTAAAATTATGTGGCAGTTCTTTTGCTTTGAGCGTACCGATTCACTGATTGGCTGCGCGAGGCTCTGGGAACGGGCATTGATGCGGGTTGGTTACTGTTTGCTGCGAAATGCTATTCCCTATTGACTGGGCTGCCGCCTGGCAAGTAAGCTACAGGATGTTGGATGGCGAACGGCTTTCCTACATGTTACTGGCCAGTGACGCGATTTTCCTGGCGTGCGTGGCTGGAGTTCACGGTAAAAGTACACACACACACACACACACACCCAATTTTCGTGGAAAGAGATTCTGTATACTTTTATTTGAACACACTTTAACTCTTATCAGCTTTCGTTATTGGATACTTATAAACTGATGAGCATCTATGTTTGCCCGGAGTAACCAAATTCTGACTGGTCCACCCAGATACCATAATATCGTTACATTCTCGCTGCTCTTCATCGCTTTCATTGCCAGTCCTGCTTGCGAGAGCCAAGGAATGTGTGGAGGTCCGGCGAGTAGTAATCTAAGAAGCGTGCGGAGATTTACAAAGTGGTGCCGATGCATGCCGCCGGGATAAGCCTATCGCGACTCGTGTGCTCCTGACTTGGGCGTAACTAATCTCTGAGGTTGTCTTTAAAGGATATCCTAGTCAATGCCCTATCCCGTCTCAGCTTGTCTTGAGGTGTGTTGAACCTTCTAAATCGTGCCAGCAGTACTATGTCACAATATCGATTCTGCCAAATGTTGGTAGAATCGATATTGTTACATATTTGTGGGTTCGTAGTTTCGTTTTTATACCTGTACTGCAGCGTAAAGTCAATAGCTAGTTAGTTATAAACATACTTTTGAAATTTCCACGTTAAAAAATATAAATAAGCAAGAAAACCCAAGAATCCAATATGACGGCTAAGTTTTCACTTAAAACTGCGACGGGCCTCCTAACCAACCAATTGAGAGTTTGGAGAGGCATACGAAGACAACTAAGCTACGATCCAGCAGAGCGTCGAATGGTGGCGGCAGTGATTAGCGAGAATATGTATGCAGATTGCGAGCATTGGTACCTACAGTGGATAATGAGACTGACGGGCGGGACTATTGAACTAGATGCGTGAGTGTAAGACGTTTAGAATGATGACAACTGACATATTGAATATGTGTAAATAAAGATTGAGAATTAAGTGACTGTAATCAATTACACGATGTATCTAAACTTGACCGACAACCTTCGGCCGCAGGTTAATAACAAAAAAAAAAAATTTTCAAACATATATACGACCTATGGTATGTAACGAAGTTAAGATATCGTACGTCGATCATGGGTACTTACATTTTCGAAGACGTTGCCCATTGACGGCAGCCAAGGAAAGAATTAGACTCAGCGACACGGGTCCAAGGTGGTTTCGACGAAGGCCGGAACTATACTGAGCGCGCAGTTTTTACTTCCACCTAGCAGTGGCTGGGGCGACTGAGAGGGGGCCACCTTGTGACGTCAGCGCCCCCTATGATTTGGAATCGACGAAGATCCGCTTACGTTTCGAGGATGTTCTCCACAGCTTTGGGATGGACGATGGTTGCAAAGTCCTCGCTATCAATACGCTAGCAAAATAAACGACGGCGGACACTAGGGGGGTGATCACACCAAGAGGTTTTGGTCTCACTACACGACATGTAAAGTTTGGAATATAAGAATTATTGGGGAAATTTGTGCCAGTTAAGTAATCGTATTTATTTATGTAACTATATTTTTCTGTAATGGTACATTTTTACTGTAACCCCTAAATTATATAATGTTTTAAAGTAATTTGGGGAAATATAATATTGAATGTTTCAATGTTATATTTGTACACATATTACAAAGGCAAATTTTAAACTGGTTGTGTTTTCCTTGGGGCGGAGAAAAAAAAAAAAAAAGTGCCCAAAAATAAAAAGTAAAAAAGGCCTTTAATTTAATTTACTTTCTACAGTCACCCTCTTAAACTATCAACATGCTGCTAGTGATTCACTTTTCGCTATCATTTTTATTCGCCTCCGATTTATGTGCATAATGGATGACATGGTTGTGGAGTTGGGGGAGAGTTTTATACATGTGACAGAGTGGTCTGGTGGTTACTAAGAACAATCTTTCGCAGGTCTAAAATGAATTCTAAGGGAGATACACATTTTTTATATTGTAATTGATGAAATAGTTTATTACACTGCCACTGTTATGTACCTCTCTCTGGAATTTCCCCCCACCCCCTTTTAATAGCAACAACAATATGTTATTGGATATTTCCAAGTATTGGTAAATACTATTTTCAAATTAATAAATGAATTACTCGAAAACGGCACGGCTTTGGGGTATTTAAACAAGGTGACATTTTTGTTAATTGTGAAAAAAAATTTAATAAGCCATCTTTTAAATCCAAACCATTATCCAGACAATTTGTGCTCCATCTCAAATATTATCTCCAGTATATGCAATAAACAAGTGTTTCATGTCAAACTTCAAAAATGTGTATCATCCATAGTATTCACTTTAGACCATAGGTCGTATATATGTTTTCAACTTATTTTGTTGGGATTAACTTGCAGCCGAAGTTTGTCGGTCGAATATAGACACATCCTGAAGAGACATTAATAAGAAGTTTAATATAATTGAGATTTTACATTAAATATTGCACTCACTGAAAATATCAAGAATAATAGTGGAGATGAATATTTTAACGTTGTAAATAATAGCTTTGTGAATAACTTGAAAATAAAATTTAGTAATTTAATTTTTATTAAGACCTCCATCCCTCACGAACTCGAATACGCCGTCTGGCGTCTTGCAACAATTTCCTAACACTAGGACATACCGTCAGAAACGAAGGCAATACTGCAGGACTTCGCATAGGAAATAGAGGTCTAGCCAGCGCAGTAGGCTTTTGGCGAAACTCAGGTATCCCTAGTTATAGGCGGGTATTTCACTTCTGTATTCTCGGGACCGCGGTTGGTGTAGCGGCCAGAGCACCCGCCTCCTACCCCGGCGATATGGCTTCGATTCCTGGCGAGGTCACTCCTGCGGGAATCGTGCCGGACGTTGCATTCCGGGCGCTGATTCAAATCCACCTCGCTCCAAACTCATCGGAGCCGCGGTGATGTAGCGGCTAGACTACTCGCCTCCCATCTATGCGAACCGGGTTCCATTCCCGGTGGGGTCGCTCCCGGATTTTCGCATGTTGGGATGCCGTCGGACGATGACGCTGGTCGGTGGGTTTTCTTGGGGCTCTCCCGTTTCCCCCGCTCTTGCATTCCGGCACCGCTCCATACTCACCTCGCTTCACCCTCATCGGCTCTCAAGACGTCGCTTTTAAGAGCAGCCCAAATCTCTCCGCTCCACTTCTGTGATCACAAGTATTCTGTGTCTGCGTAGACGAGGGGAAAAGATGGCGAGCGTGGAAGGTCGCGGAGGAGGAGAGGCCGCCACAGCTGGGAGACGCTCAGGCACGCCGGCTTATTGCGCGACGAGGAGTTACGTGCTCAATTACTCGTCAGCGGGCAGCGCGTCTGCCATATTGCCTTACAAGCCGGCGCGCTCGCATTACAAACAGCCGGTCGTCAGAAAACCCGATGCGTCCGAACTGCACTCCCCCCTTCACTGCGGCACACAGCTGTAGTCTAGTCGCGGTTCTTCGCACTTTTTGAATCTAACCTTTGAAAAATCACATCACGTATGTCGTGTTTAGTTATTTATTTAATAGGCCATCATCACATGCGTTTTATACTTGTGTTACCGTAAGAGTATAATACATTTTTTTTTTTAAATATGTTATTTATATTTTACCTGTAAATTACAATATTTAATTTATAACTGAAATGAGTTTAACACAGTGAGAAAACATGTGTGTTGGAAACGCCTAATAAGAAGTAGTTCTCATGCAAAATATAATTACAACTGAGTGCGCACGAATGCGGTGCTTTGTCTTTTGGTGTAATTTTCCAACCTTGATTAAGCTTAGTTTGCACGAGGCGGAGTAAAGTCTTGGACGTAGAACTTTACCAGGGCTTCAGAAAAGTGTGAAGTAACCGTGAACGGATTATTTTTTAAGTATGTCGGACCCAAAAAAATTAATAATTTTATATTTGTAACAAGCAATATTCCACTCGTACGCATTATATGTGATGACATAAAATTTGATGTGAATTACGAAATTCTTCTGTTTTGCCGTAGCCGTAATACCAAATACTAGCTAAGTTGTACAGATAAAAAATTACAATGTAAACTTATCCCATGTGCTACCGCGTGATATATATGCAATCACCAAAAAAAATCCATATATATATATATGAAAAAACGATAAATAAAAAAATTTGCATATTACATTTTTTATTTCATTTTTGTCACTAAAAGATTCTACGGCTATTTGCAATGGAAAATACGAAGGTTCAAAAATATTTCGTGGTTGGATGATTTGAACTCTTCTACGTCTGTGGTGTCTGCGAGCCAATCACGGGTGTTCAGTGTTGGAGTAACTTAATTCTGATACGCACATCCAATAGAGAACGTATACTCACCCCGACATCCGGCCAGTAGCCAAAGGATACCCGCTTGTTGTGCACATAGAATGTTGATGTCTATCCTGTGCACAAATCTTTTCGCGGAAAAACCGGTTGCCCTAATGATTAATGATTACATATACGTCAAGCAGTGGCCCACGGCTATTAGTTCATGATAAATGTTTTTCATCTGTACAACTTCGTTAGTATTTGTTATTCCGGCTGCAACAAAACAGAATAACTTGGTATTTGCCATCAAATTATTCGAATAATGTAAAGCGTAAAATGTCTTTATTCGATGAAAATATAATCTCATACAATTGCTACGAGTCGAACAATGTTTGGTACAATTATAACAAACATCATTTTTGGGGTCCTACACCCTGAACCAATTTCAAGCCTTACTTGCGGCCTACTTTTCCTTCTAATTTTGTATGCTCACTGTAAACAAATTGATCTGAAATTACATCTGCATGTACAGTGTAATTTTACACAAGAAGTTTTTAAAAATTCATAATGCTACTGCATGTCTTTGTAATCTAAATCACCAAACATGTATCTGTAAAATTATGTAACATAGTGTGTGCTAAATTATAAATAACGAGCGTATTCACAACGTCATGTTTTTGTCTTACAACACCAAAGGCTTGTTTAAATTACCGTGCAGTTGCCAGTGTAAATATCGATAAACATATAAGGTTACATAGTATGCATGTTTTAAAGATGCATTTTTTTAGGCATCTTATTAAGTTTGTTCTTCATAAGCTGTATTGTTTACCTTGAGCCGTTGTTGTATTTTTGTAGTAGAGATACGAGCCTTTTTAACATAGGCAGTATTTTTTGGCGGGAATAAATTTTTCTTAATTTTGTGTCTAACAACGCACACATCAAAGTCATCTCAAACAATTTTTTCTGCTCCTAGTCTTCAATTTTTTCCCTGGTGTACATACTATTTATACCTGTTAGATTTGATACATTCACTTTCTTACGTATTTTACATATTTTCGCCATTGATTTCCCTGTCGCAGATTATGCTCGTTTTGTTGCATTTTCAAAGGGACAAGCATGCATTCCAGAAAGTTTCTCGATATCAAAAAAAGCGAATACGTTACCAATAATTTACCGAACTTCACTGTGAATAGTAGGACGTTCTTTACTCGAAAATGCCATTACTTACTTTTTAGTGAATACGTCCCGCAAGACTGAGGTGTTCGCTTTACTTGAGCGCAGACTATACAGTAGGTATTGGTGACACTGTTGCTTCCCTGTGATTGGCTCACTAGACCTTCCCCGCCCCCGTCCTATGAAATTGAGCAAGGTCAAGACCTGCGACCACATTCTTTCCAGATATCTTGTTGACGTTGCCGTGTTATACAAAACGTTTTAGGCATTTAGAGGGAACCTTTAACTTCTGTTTGAAGCAAGTACAAGGCGTTATTTCTACGAACACATTCATGCCAGTGAAAAAATTATTTCAATAATACAGCTTTGATAATTATAATCTCTGGACGAAAAATATAAAATTAGGCAATTACTGTGTGGTGCAGCCAGTATTTGGTCTTGGAACGTGTCTCATTAAAAAAAAATTATGGTTTTTGTTTTTAAAAATCTTACAAATTGGGTGTATAATTGAAATAAAACTTGTGTGTACGACTTCAATTTAAGTTATTAGGAAAATTATGTTTTATACAGCATGAGGTTTGTAATGTTTTTATATCCCAACTTTTTTTTTTGTATAGGCTTTGGGAGGGGTTTAAACCCCCATGCCCTCCACCCACCCCCCTCGCTTAACCACAAAATCTTATATGATTTTTTATTTTGGTACAAGTAAATCAATACACACTGATATTTAAGACCAAATCATTATTGAAACTTATCGCTGATTAGCAAAAATGAACGTTAATACGATATATACTTTCACTTTAAAGTTGTGGAGTGTGAAAAGCCATCGCAAAAAGGTTGCGTTTTATTTAACACTTTGAGACCCACTGTAAATTACAGTTTCAGGTGTAGCAAACAAAAAAAAACATTGTATGCTGCGTGCTCTACTTAAGTTGACGCAGCACTTGTTTCGTTGTACCGGTCAATGAGCTGTAAGCTATACGTTCGTCTACAGTGATACGAACAAATTATGACTTAGATCAGCAAGACGGTTTGCAGATCATTTACCCACAGGTAAGGTCATTGGCCATTGAGCTTCGCAGTGTGCAGTGCGGATCAAGAATTACCTACACGTACGTAATGAACACAAATGTGTGCACTGGGCCAGAATGGGTTCATGATGCTGGGAATATACATATATTTTTTTTAATGTTTTACACAGATCAATAATTTCACTTGTTTAACTCGACGAAAAATATTACGCTTACAAATAAAAGCGTGTTTCGCAAATTGTGGATGGAATTCAAAAACATCACCAGACGGCAGACCATAGACAACACATAGCTTACAGGTATCACTAACTTGACGTTCCGCATACCGTAAAAGTACTATTATACATAATTATGGTCACCAGCTAGCACGAAGTTCTGGTGGGCTAGTGATTACGACGTCTGGCTGACACTCAAAGATTTTAAGGTTCGATACCCGTCAATTCCAGGAAATTTTCATCATTAAAAATTCTCGTTCACGAGTTTGTGAACAAATGCTTCGATGATGCAATATTGCATGAAAACACTGAAAGTGAAATACCTATTTTTAAGATTTTTCACTGACATTGTATTTGTAATATTACTGTGCAGTAAGTATGTTAAATTGCCTGACGTATGGGAGAAATACAAGAACAATTAAAATGTATATTTTCTTCCTCGCAGTGCACGTTATTTGCCCCGAAGGCCTGTATAAAAAGAATTACAGTCACTTGATTTTTTTAACGAAACTATTGTTAAGATTTTTTTCCATTGCCACAATAAAGACAAGGACATTGCAGGTGTAAAACTATACAAATACTTGATAAAAACATATTTTTTTTATGAATTAACGAGAGCATTGTATTAACTTTATTATATCACCATCGTTTTAAAATACGAATCTATGCCTGCAAATTTAAAACTACAGCAAGTGTCTTAATAAAAATATTTCAGTGTTAAATAACACACATTATGATGTGAAAATTTACATGCTGACTCAGTGGGAATTTTTGCTGCCACGTGCATTCTGTGTAAAAGTACAAACATTTGGTCATTTTTATTGTAATGCACGTCAACATAAATAAACCTACAAAGTTACGTGAAATTAAAAGCATCCAGTACAAGTGTTTAACTAAATTTCTGCATTGGCTCAACAACAGTGTGCGCACATTTTCAGAAATAATGTTGGGCTATTTTAAAATTATGTTCTTTTCTTCGTACCATCCCTAATGTGTTAAATTATCTATAAGACGTTAGGTAATTTTTGCTGCCACAAACATTATGTGCAAAATAACGCGGATTTTTCTTACAGTTCATCTGCCAAAGTAGAGCCACGTATTTTTCGCGATAAGATTCCATGACCAGTTATACTCCAACACGTTAGTTCAGAACCAATGTCGCGGTTGGATGATTTTAACTCGCACGCGTCTTAAGCGTGTGCCAGCCAATCACGGACGTTTCGTGTAAGGATAACTTTATTCTGATTGGCCCAGTCGAATATAATACGTTTTCTCGCACAGAAAGCGCAGCCAATAGCCAAATTAAATATGCAAGCTTGCACGTAAAAATTTTAAGTCCAGTCTGCGCATAAATATTTTCGCAAAAAACGGATTGCCCTTGACATAAGTATAGTTAACATTATCATGGGCTTAATCACTTTATTCATACGCCATGCAAGAAAAAACTTATTAGGAATGTATAACAGTTAGAGACGAAGAATTCGTGGATTCACTTTGAGACGAGCTAGAATTCAAAACACGTGCGTTTATATAACTTTAGTTATTGGTCCACAAGGTGTTTGACACCTCCTGGAGAACGGTGTTCAATTGTCGCCTTACACTGTGATAGCATACAACCAATGTTCAGTTGATATCGGCATATTTGCACGTAAGACTGTACAGTCTAGCCGGCGTGTCATTGAACTCACACATTTTTCATGTGTCTAAAAATAGTGATACTAATACGCAGATTCATACTAAAATGCGTATAAAACAAAAAATACTTACTTAAGTATCCATTTATTTAAAAATATCACTAGCAATAAAACGTGAAGTGTTTAGAACTATTATTATAATTATTCCGATGCCGAGTTAACTGGGAGGCTACTTACTGTTTACTGTACCATTTGTGTAGTAATGAGCAGTGATTTGTTTGAAAAGTTTGTTTTGTGAGTTCTCACTTTACCGTTAACGGCCTGTAGGTCATCAGTAAAAATACCCGTATTTGGCGAAAATATTTCACCACCAGTTGTATTTCATAGCACTTTAGCGCATATCCCCATCCTTGATTGGATAATGTGGGTTTTACGCGTATTAGGAGTCTGCACGCTAATCGCAGATCAGCATTATCGAAGTAACCTAATTCTGATTGGCCAGACAAGGAAGGAATCTCTTCTCACAAACATACGCCACCAATAAGCAAAATAAAACAGCTTGTTTGACCGTAGGGTATCAGAGTCTAGCACGTGCGGAAATCTTATCGCGAAATTTAGGTGTCCCTATTTCTCAGGCGATGATTGGCGAACGGCGTTCCAACATGTTGCTGTCCATGGACGCCATTTTGTTGGCGTATGCGGCTTAAGTTCTCGGTACAAGCGGCTGTTTCACTTGTGTAACTTAATACTTATGAGTAGGGGCAGTGATATTTCGCGAAAAGATTTCGAGACAAGATACAGTCCAAAGCACTGTAGGGTCATCCAGCTTCTTTGATTGGCTAAAAAAATGTTCTGGCCCGTGTAAACCGTTTGCGCACGAATCACGAAGGTTCAGTGTCGGAGTTACTTAGTCCTGAGTGGCTTGGTCAACGACGGACACAGCATCAGCAGCCAATGGAGGTATATCAACAGCTGAGGTGTGTTTATAGTAATGAAGTCTACTGTGTGCTCCTATTTTTACGCGAAAATTCACTGGCCCTACTTATGAATACTGCCGATGTAATATTATGACATCTGAATTTAACTCAGTTGAAAGGAGTTTGCCATGAAATTAAGACATCCGCATTTTTTGAAGGCATGGGCAATGAAATATTACTTCGCCAACAGTTTTCGTAAGGTTCCTTGCAACGTAGTATTAAGTTAGCAACACTCAAAATGTAAATTACTCAAATGAACATGATGTATAGTTTATTATTATACGTAGAGAAGAACATTTTATTGGAACACTTTCCACTCGTCATAAGATTGGCAGGTGACTCACTCCTAACCTGTTTTAATTATTAATAAATGTGTACCGTACTCAAAGTGCCAGGAGTCCATTCACGGTCACTTCCATCATTTATGAAGCTTTGCTAAAGTTGTACTTTCAGGTTATTCCTCCATCTTAAGCAAACAAAGCTTAATTGCATTAAAAAAACTATAACAAAAGGAAAACGCACCGTGTTTACGCACATCAATTAAAAAATAATGTGCATTAGAATTCTTTCATACTAGGAATTACCAACACACCTATATTTCCCCGATTTTTGTTCATATTAATCATACATGAAATACTGTAATTTGTGAATAAAAAATAATTACAAACACTATTTATTCAAAAATCAGATACTTATATATCAACAGACATAAAACGCTTGCAATATATCGCATTTAGGAAAACAATTTACACATAAGGTGAGTTTTAAAATGATTGATTAAAAAAGTGTAAAGAGATTGCGAATAGACTATACCTACGCTGTGCCAAAGTCACGAATCACTGCAAATTTCTCTACGGATGGTCAACTTAGCCCATTTATCATCGTTCCACAGCAACGCGTATGACTATAAAAAATGGTGTATTGGGGAAAATGTCGACTCTTTCCTAGGAATCAGCGTATTTACCATGGTCGACAGTTTTCTTTCGTTATTTGCTATCTTTGATGTGATAAGCTACTTTCCCATTCCAACGGGACAGTGAGGTTTCTGATTCTCTAAAGCAGAATGTTTGTGATTGGTCTGCAAAGAATTTAGTCGAGTCTAATTCTTGATCATAAAATCAAAAAAGGATGAACTACCTAGAGTGATATACAAGTATGTTGGCTCAAATAACTTTCTCGGTTTGCCAGTGTTGTTATGCATTATTAACATAATGGTTAGACAACCTACAATTTCACGTTATAATTCAGGACCAGTAGTATACACACGTCACTCTAGGACGATAGCTTCACTCTGTGTGGCCGGTCAAACAGCAGAAAGAGTTCTGTCTGTGGTAGGGATTTCCCGTATTCTGCTGAAAGAATTGTCTCGTATGGACATAGGACGCGACGCCGTATATCCTGTATCTCTGACTTCTTCGATAATAAACTGCATTTGTAATGGACACGCCGCTTCCGCGGTTACACGTACGTTTACTCTGATGATTTAACTGAATTGCCACAAAGAGTTACAGCTGATGCCAACTGGCGGCATTTACTAATCAGTTCATTCGTGTAAATAGCGCTTTCCGAGATGTGTACAGTATGTTTTCTTTAGTGTGTGTTGGTGTCGTCCAGATTGTAATCTATTAATCAGTAATTCGAATCTTATTCGATTATGACTAGTTGCATCTAATATGTTGTTCTAGTATTTGTTCAGAGATAATACTGACTGGGGTGTAACACAGACTTTTGCACATTACAGAGAGTATTTAAAACTGTTATTTCTGTAAAAATTTCCTTTATTTTTTGGGCGTTAAATCAGTGTCGAGTTGTCGAAAGGGCCCCGTAAGGAAAATCTGAGAAAGTTGGCAAACGTAGTCCGCAGCGGCAGCCAATGAACAAATTACTTCTGCTAGAGTATGTAGATGACTGTGGAGTCCAGCTTGCTGCTATCTTATAACGCGAAATGGCAGGGTCTATAGTTGAGACTTGTTAACGTTTAATTGGGCACTTTCGGAAGCCTGCTGGCTATCAAATTTTCTGCTACTTTTCATCCTTTCGGCTTTTAAAAAAATTACCATTGCCATGAACCCTATCGATTTATTCGTACGCCACTTTCGAATAGTGACTTTGAAGGTTAATGTATGTGCGTGGCCAGTTTGTGGGAGTTTCGTCAAGTGGAAGACTTCACTGAAAAGTGTTGTTGGCAAGGAACAGGTTTTGAATTAATTTTTTAGTTGTGCTTGTACCAATTAGGAAAAGTGTGGTTCGTTCATTTAATTTCAGAATTGAGCTATGTTGCACCGATCCGTTGCAGGACACTGGCGATTCAGACAACGAAAGTGAGATGCCGAAAAAAGAAATATCTTTTTAACTGTTTGTATAGTTTTAGTTTCTCTTTGCGTCTGACTGTGTACGGTATTGTTTGTAGATGTACTGTTAGAAAGATNTATATATATGGGAACCTTTACGCAGATGTAGAGTTGATTTTCGGAAAGGCACTCCGTAATGACGAATAGCGGAAATAAACTCCATAAATATAAATCACAGAATATCTTCGAAAACTTATGGCTTAAATTTTGAGACACGAACACTGCAGATGATACCTGAAGCAAAAAAAAATCCCATCTTCACAATACTACGTCATGCCAAATAAATAGTAGGTGAGAGGCTAACCACTCATTGAGTGCCAATTCGTTGATTCTTGTTCATATTGTGCTACAGGACGAAACATTCTGTATACACAGTGAAACACGCACATGACGAAAATACAACTATTTTCTCGTAACCTCGTGTTATAAGCCGCAAATATAGCTAGCGTTCTAAAGAGACTTAAAACAAAGACCGGCGCTTTCGTCACTTTCATGTAAAATCCACATATTTACGAAATACTTCGTGTAGCTAAAGGTGTGGTAGGTGAGTAGTTCGGTCACTGATTGTTAACTTTTCGATTCGTGTTCAAATTCCCCTACAGGACAACATATTTAAATTATTTAATTTATCTGTCATACACAGTGAAATACATTACAAAAATAATTTTTTTCCTTACGCCTGTTTGTAAACCTGAAATAAATAAAATCGCCAACACTCTAACATGACTAGAAACTAAGATAGAACATGATTGATTCTTCATAAATCCCACATTAACAACATTAGATTTAGTGAAAATTGGTAGATGAGTGGATAGTTTATTGGACTATCAACAAATTTTTTTCTTGTTAAAATCCCGCCACCTGGTCAAATATTATTTATTTTTATAATAGCCATGTTTATGCACAGTGTATTTATTACCCACATAATGAAAGTAAAACGCTTTTTTTTGGTTACCTGTTTTTATTAAAAGCAGATTTAAAAAAATTATAAAGTTTGTGGTCACGTTCCGTGAGTTACTGAGATTTGTGTGAAATTTATGGAGATAACGTTATTGGAAAAACGAAGAGACCGTAGTTTAACGCAGATGTCTTGATAATGTGTAACCGGTATTTTCCGTAATTTTAAGGACATTATTTCTAAAAGTGTGTAATTGTGTATTTCCATAGCAAATGGTGTAAACTGTAATTTTAATGAACACAGCCTTATTGTAAACATAATCTGCTTAATCAGTAATACCAAACATTAGGAATATGGTTTCCATTATTTTATTCCACCTTACAAACTTATTTTCGCATCACCGTGCCGCGGCAGGTGACATTAAATTAAATAAATTCAGTGACCACTAATTTAAAACTCACGCGTTCATTTCGACGTAAACACACAAAACAAATTTTCCTGCATCGTTAACAACTTTACCGGGAACTTGCGAGTACGGTTAAGTATATGCAATAAGTGGTAGGAACGTTTTTCAAAGGCTGAATTGAGAAATGCCCTTTTAACCGCGGACGAGCTCTACCACGTCTTGAATCGATAGGGAGAAGAAAATTTCGTGGGTTCAATGACTCTACAGTCCTCCTTATACAATAGCCATAGCTCTTCATTTATTAACAACTGCCCCAGTCAACAACGAGTCCTACAGCAAAACTGGAGGCCTATTATGTTATTTTGTACTCTCTAAAGACAACTAAATAACAGGTTGTTCACAATAAGCTGGGAACTCTTCAAATTGCATTCTTAAGAAGTACTAGTACACATACTATTTATTATTGCACGATATTCAAAATTAACATTGCGGTTGGAATGATCACTTTACTCCTGCGTAGGTAAAGGAAAACTGTACAATTTTTAGAAATAAAAAATTGTACAAAATCATTCATTTTTACGCTTTACGCATAAAAACATGCAGCAAAAGTAATGGTTTCAGTATTCACAAATGTTTACCTTACACTTATAAGCCAACGTTAAGACATTAAACTACTCTCCCTCTGTCATTGACAACTTTACCGGACGCATGCCAGTCACTGTACCCTTTCAAATACACCCAGGTAGGGGCAGTGATATTTTTCAAAGGTAGATTTAAAAGTGCTCATTTTGCCGTGAACAGCTTTTAGCTATCTTTACGAGGTGAAATGGTATTGTGTTATTCAAAATGTCACCATGGCGATCTTTCGAATGCCTCATGACTATCTTTATACAAAGACAGTGTCTTTATTAACAACAGTGAAAATAAAGAGGCAGACGTAGTGAGATTAAACTAAGAAAACACACTCCAGAGGGGGAAAAATGCGTTTCAAAATGACCCGAAGAGGAAGTATATAAAACTCTTTTATATTTACATATAAATATACTGTACCTGGAATACATTTAACAATTATAGTGATACCCTACTAATGCTTTACTATAACGTAACGGTGCCGCGGTGGCTGAGCGGTTAGCCTTCTCGCCTCCCATCAAGTTGAACCTGGTTCAATCCCCGGCGGGGTCGCTCCCGGATTTTCACATGTGGGAATCGTGCCGGACGATGCCGCTGGTCGACGGGTTTTCTCGGGGATCTCCCGTATTCCCCGGCCTTTCATTCCGGCTCTGCTCCATCCTCGCCAGCTCTAAAGACCTCGCTGTTAAGAGCCGCTCAAATCTCTTCACTCACTCTAGCAGGGATGCAGGAAAGATGGAAGTAACCTCGAGCAGACCATAGCAATAAATATGGAACTTTCATGAAAATTGTCATTATACTCCATAGACAAATAATAAAACCAAATTCAGGACACAAGTAATTTAAAGACTGCTCTACCAAGAAGTTGTAAAGACAAGGAACTACTTCCCGTGATCTGCTGCCAAAATATCTGCAAGTATTCCACTCGGCGTTCGGGCTAAAACGCGCGCAGTTACGTGCGCCGGGATATTTAGGTTTTTTTTTTCAGAACGTGATTTTGAAAGTGCTCAAGTAAGCGTGTTCATTCTATCGACCTGGATAATCGTCTCTGAAAATTTCGTATTTGATTTTAATCAAGTTGGTGGCCGCGTCGCATGCCAATTGCCCCCTTACCCTCCCGACGCCGACGCGCAGAGCGCAGTGACGACGCTAACGAGACGGAATCGAGTTCGAGCGATGCTAGTGACGTTATTCGAATGCAAGTCACATCAGCTCGCTGATGCGACTTCACGTGTTTCGCTGTGCTCCACGCAGCTTGGTTAAAACAATTCCTCGTGTAATTGAAAATAAAACTATTTCCGTCTTCATCCGTCGTGGACATGCTACACTATAAATTCAGTGACATAAAAGGAACAATGCAGCTAGTTAGTCGACTCTCTAAGTAAAAAATTTACGCGTGGGCGATAAAATTTGGAGGTGCATTCACGCGGAACAAAAAAATACTTCCTGCAATAAATGGAGTAATTGGTATTAAAACTCAATACGCTCACAAATTAAAAATTCGACACGTAAAAAAAAAATACACATATGAAAATTATTTACGGAGGAGCAGGATAAAGTGGAGGAGTGGAGAATGCTGCAGTCTGGTGGCGAAGATTTCAAACAGTTAAGAGGGAAGCCATTAGTGTTCTGACAGTATCTGAGATGGTTATCTTAAAAGTTATCGGTTTTATTAAATATTCTGTGGTTTTGTTCATGCCTGATGTAAGGTGAGTAATGCATGCTGTTAATTTTATCTCAGTACATAGTAGATTTTAAACTCTTGACTATTACCCCACTTAAAGAATGTGTATAATAGGGAAAATCCTTCACTTGGTGGGAGACAAGATTCGTTTTTGAACTACATTCCGTAGACTCGTAAACAGCTGCTGCTAAGCACCAACACAGTTTTATTGGTCCCGATTTATTCCTTGAAGCACTTAAAATTATATATTTACGAGTGATTGAAACGCTTAATTGAGGTAAAATTTCAGCGTACTCTGGTTCCATACTCAAAAAACACGCATGCCGATATCATGCAGTTGCAGCCATGATTCATAGCTCAGGCACAGTGAAGATAATTGCACAGATACGTCATAGCGTGGCCGTTCCTTTGATGTCCCCATAACCATTCGTTGATTTGCTTACGCTTTATTTGCTATGTGACGTGCTGCGAAAGCTTCCCTATTGGCTGGGCTGCCAGCTAGCTAGTGGGCTGCCAGACGCTGATTGGCGAACGGCGATCTGACATGTTGCTGGTCACTGACGCAATATTACTGGCGTGTGTGGCTGGAGTTGGGGCTGTTTAATCTCGAAGTGTAATTAAGTCTAAGACGCGTAGAAGTACCACACACCGTAGGGACTGTGGCAGTGACTCGACGTATACATTTTAAAAGATACGATCACTACATTTGTATTATTCTGCCTCCCTTCTTACACGTACGTCGAAAAATATAAGACAGTCACATTATGGTAAAAATTGAACTCCTGTATTTTGTAATACATACTTGCTAACTTAGAAGACCATCAGTAGTGAGAGAGAAAAGCATCTTACAGCATGGACACTGTGATACCTTCTAGGAGCGAGAGGCAATATCATAAGAGAACATGATTTCGAGCCATTAAAGAATAATGCGCTCACCAACCGATTAAAGATTACATATACAGGAGATCGACAAAATAATATGAACATTATGCAATACAGTACATTTTGTTGCATATTGGCAACACTGCTTCCGTGTAAATAATGCGACGCGTATTTATTTCACAGTTTTGGTGCAAGGTTGTAGGTTATATTTCAGTGTATTATACGCTTTGTTCTGCGACGTTTAAAACAAACGATCGGTGAAATGTGTGATCTCTCAGACTTTGAAAGAGGGCAAATCGTTGATGCTCGATTAGCGGGAGCGTCTGTGACGAAAACAGCTAAATTGTTTAACATTTCACGAGCGACAGTATCCACGATGATGAGGGAATATCCGCGATGGAGGGCTCGAAAAGCAATAGAGAGGAAAGGGTGAAAATAAAGGAGATTGGAAGGAATATGAGCAGCCCTTCCAAGGGAGATATTGGACGAGAGACAGAAAGGAATGAGTGATCGCGAGAAGAAAAAACCACAAGAGAGAAAATAAAGGAGACCAGAAGGAATATGAAAAAACTCAAGGGATAGAGCGGGTGAGAAGAGAATAGGCGTAGGTGAGAGAGACTGGGAGGAATGAGAGAAGTTGCATGACATGGCAATGTAATAGAACATTCTTCAGACTAGATGGATGGTGCTGGAATGGAATGACAGAGCGTGAGTGTCAGGTTAGCTCCTCAAACCCTGAAGTTCTTATTCCCAAAAAGGAGTCACTTAGCCAAATTGGGGATACCTGCTTTTTTCGGACTGAGTGTTTCATTTGAATTTTGGTGAGGGAAATTTCTGCGGGAAAATTTTCTGGTTGTGAGGGATATTCGAGACATTTTAATTGTTTTTGAGGGGGGAAAAGGAGACTTCCGAGGGAAAAGGGTAATCCAAGATGGCCTCTGTGGCTCTCCGGCTCCCCAGCAAGCAGACAGGTGCCCAAGAAGGAAAATTTTCTAACTACTATCAAGTATTTGACTCATCTAACTTATTTGCAAACCAATCACTATCTGTTCAACTGTAACGTATTAGACTCAACACTGGCTTAATGAAGTGGGATAGAAGATTTATATATGCTGGGTAGTCAATGACGAAAAAAAAACTAATTAGACGTGTTTACAGTAGGTTGAATACTATTCAAACAATAAGCCCTTCTCGCATAGAGTCCGGAATCTTTTATATTGTCCAAAATATTATCATCTGCTGTGTCACAACACACTATTGAAGGAAGACTTGAACATACCTCCTAAATAACTTTACTCAACGAAAAAACCTTATTTTGTATTTGTACCACATACTGTATCTGTGATAACGTTTTCTGAAGATTAATTATTTTAGATCGCTTAAATTTTTTAAAACAGTGTGTCAAAGTCAAAATTTTAATATTTTTGTAATGTACAAATGAAGTAAAGCAATTTATTATCAGGCATTTTAACAATGGCAACGGAAATAACTTTTCTTAATTTATTTTATGGTATGTTTAGCAAAAGTTATTTTAGGAGCAGCTACAAATCAAAATAATGCCAGCTTTTAATTAAATTTAGCAACTTTTTTTAAGTTACAAAAAAATTTCCTTGTAGGGTTTTCTATATCTTGAAGTAGCACATGATATCTTCTTCAGTGTGAATTATATCATTTCTTTATATAAATTAGTTTTCATTATTCGTACATTCTTAAAATTGTAAAGATATGACTTTGACATGTATTTATTCAAAACAAAATTGCTGAAACAAATTTTTGCGAGGAAAAATGTGTTAAAAGATTGTGTCTAAAAGTTGAACAGCCTATGGTACAAATATAAGATAAATGTTTTTGTGGCCAACGCACTTATAAACTGGATTATACTTGTGAGGTCAAGCTTATCGTTAGGTGCCGTCCAAGATATTAATGGTGTTTCAAACATGTTGGTATTATGTAACTGAAAATTATATTGGGTAAGGGAATTTCGTATTTTATGACTTTAAATATTATATTCAACAACACAAGTCGTTGACTGATCATTTACTCTGTCTTACGAAGCCTCAATTTTAATGTTTTTATTTTTACATACATCGGATGACGAGAAGAAAACATGTTAGTTACACATACCAAGCTTTGAAGCTGTTCAAACTTGATTATGAACAAAAAAAAATGCATTTATAGCGATGTTAGAAACAAACATAATTTATAAATCCACAGTGTAAATAAGATGCCAAATAAGAGATGGCACGGCGGTTTCTTTACTTTGGGCGTACCAACTCTCTGATTGGCTACTCGAGGCTCTGCGGAGGGTCTTGTATCTGTTTGGCTACTACATACTGCAAACGGTTCCCTACTGGCTGGGCTGGCGTCTGACAACTAGCCTACCAGCCTCTGACTGCTAAACTGCGTACCGAACTCATGGTCGCCTGTGATGCTGTTCTGCAGGCGTGTGCTGCTAAAGTTTGCGGTGTAAGCGTCTCTTTTGCCTGTGTATTCTTTACCCGTTCAGTCACACGTGAATTTCTGCGCTCAAGTTTTGCACACGCATAAATCTGTTCGTGTGTTCAGCATTTATTTTCCTACCTGTGAACAACATGCTGCGTGCTCGATGATATTGGCATTAAAACCATTCATGTCAAATAGTAGTAGAAAATTCCACAAATCCGATCAGCTACAAGGGAGACTGGGCACCAATGCCTGGCTGTGTACAGTACTGTTAATAAATTTCATTAATTTTCAACGTGTCCACGAACGTGAACGCGGTGACCGGACGAGTTAACCCATTCAGACCCGGTGTAAACAATTGTGTGCATTACGCAAGCGTAAGTAATTTTTGGTCTCTACTGCACATTGCGAAGCTTAGTAACCATTGATCTTACCTGTGGGTAAATTATTCGTTGACAGTCTTACTGGTCTACGTCATAATTGGTTCATATAACTGCAGATGAACATATAGGCTACATCATTGGCTGCGACAACGAAATAAGCACTGCGTCGACTTAAGTACGGCACACATAACAAAATGTTTTGTTTGTAACACGTCAAACATAAACTAAAGTCGGTCTGAAAGTATTGAGTTCTCTATGATACTTGCTTTTTCTGTAAATTCAAGGGAAACGTATTGCTGTAAATAACCTTGGTCAATATTTGAAATGTCTGCATTACGTAAACAACTCCAAAATGTTACATATGACAAACGTTATTGACAACGTTTGTCATTCCGAAACGGGACTCCGGTGGTGTAGTGATCAGGCTACTGGCGTTCCACCTAGGAGAACCGGGTTAGATTCCCCGGCGGGGTAGCTCCCGTACTTCCGCATGTGGGAATCGTGCTGGACGATGCCGCTGCTCTGCGGGTTTTCTCGGGGATCTCTCGTTTCTCCTACCCTTGCATTCCTGCGCTGCTCCATACACACCTCGCTTCACCCTCATTGGCTCTCAAGACCTTGATGTTAAGAGCCGTTCAAATCTCTTCCTTCCCACTCATTCCGAAAAAAGAAAAAAAATATTTTTTTTTACCTGCTCGTTGCATTTATTAACTGACAAGATACTGGAGTTTTCAGAAGTCCTCGTAGACCCATTATAAACGCAGTAACCTTCTGGAGTAAATATAGATTCTACCTGATTCTAAAAATTAAAACAGCCGATATTCTAAATTATTATAATGGAATGCCTCTTAAATTATGCAAAATAAAAGTATACTGTTTATTACGATAATTAGACTGCAAAATGAAAAAAAATGAAATAAACCACTCTTTTACGCAGTGAAAAACACATTTTAATATGAGTTGTTTATGTATTTCATCAAAGTTTGATCTTCTTTCATCCATCTTCTCCACAAGCAAAAAAGTTTTGGCGTATAGGCTTCCTGTAAAAAAAAGCTGTTTCACTTTTGATTAAAACGAAATTAGGAAACTGATTAAATTTCATAAGGGATGTTTCTCGTAAAAATTCCTACGTCTACCAAAATATGAGAGCCCGTCATGATTTGGGAATTAATCAGCTTCCTTACAATCAAAATAGGCAATATAATAGCACGTATGAATCGGAACGATCTCATTTTCGTCACCTCTGTGTAAAATTCACGTTTTTGCACCAAGCAAAGAAACTGACACTGGATTTTCTCTGCTTTAAGTACATAACTAAATCACTCATTAAAAATATTTATTTCAGATTAGTTAAAAAAAATTTATTAAATGTACATGTACACGCTATTATTTTCGCATGAAGATAGAAAACAAAGGACAATATTAATGGATATGGAACATTGGTCATTATCGTCAGTTAAAGAGCGTGTTTGGAGAAAAACTAGATTTCTTTTTTAATTTTTATGTGTTTAGATTCCATTATATTTTAAATTATTAATTCAGTTCACTCAAAGCGAATTCAGTCTTTAGAGCATGTTGCGCACTGGAAGTTTACAGTATCCATCGATGCTGCTTTAATTTCTCTTCTTTCAAACAACTCAATTTGCAATTTGTATACACGCATTGCAGTAAGGAACACAACTAGAAATTTGCGTTTTTGTAAAAATTTCGTCACTTTATTTAATTTTCGTGTACACGTATGGCATAGATATTTTGCAGCCAAAATCTAAACGTATATAAAATTCTGCCTAATATATTTTTTGCAAGTAAAAGACTTTGCTTCATTTACCTTAATATAAAGCTTAAATTTAAAAGTCGTCCAATGTAGGCTTATATGTTTGACAGAACTTCCCCGTTTACGGTTGTTTTTTCCTAACAAATAATTTGTTAGCCCACAAAATCTATTCTCATTGAAACCACAGAATACTTAAAAATACAGAGGTGAAACAGCTGCTCATAACGCGAACTCCAGCAAAACACGCCAGCAAAATTGCATCCCTGGCCAGCAAAATGTTGGAACGCAGTTTACCAATCAGCGCCTGGTAGCGTACTTTCTAGGTGGCATACCAGCCAATAGGGAACCTTCTGCAGCATGCAGTAGCCAATCAGACACAGAGCCTCGAGCAGCTAATCAGAAAATGGGTACGGCCATATAAAAAAAACCGCCAAGCCATTACACTTCTCTGTTCTTATTTACTGTGTGTCGAAACCACATTCCAGCAGTGAGTGAAAATTATTAAATATTTCTAGAGACCCGGAAATTTCGCAGATTCATTTGGCAGCAAGCTCTACTTCACAATCTCTTGTGTACTCGAGCCTCTGTTAGATGTTCATTCGCTGATGCTCCAGTTTTACCCTAGAGTAGGTGACACGGTATTTGGCCCTTGTTTCCTTGCAGGTTAGTTACTGGCTCAAATTCGACAAGAGAGCGACTTACAACGTGCAATAAAATTAAAAAAGGAAGTAAAATGCATTAGCTTTTGGAGTCTATCTTGTCCTCAAATGAATTCGCGAAATTTCGTGTGTCTAAATATTACTAGAGACTTGAAAAATTCCCGACTTCAAGGACCCGTAGGCTAGACTTCACACAAAGCAATTTTGTACGATGTTGACAAATTCAGCTACTCATTGGTTGCTCGTTATCTCAATGGACGTCGATGATTGGATATGTATTTTATTGTGTGTTTATTATTGGCCCAGCGTTGTCCAAAAAATGTCAGATAACGGGTGGGCCAACAGCATGAGCAATATAAACGTATGACTTTGGAATTCTCGTTTGCCCCGAATTGAACCCGCGAATACTTCAGGTCCGTGTATAACACTAAGGAAATGCATTTTTGTCGCCGTAAATATTTAAGTTCTTGTTTTAACGAATATTTTTACAATAACCCATAAATAGGTTCCAGTATTTCTCTCATAATTTGGCTGCGCAAGACCCACACTTGATTACCAGCACATAGTAGATATGAATACAGAACAAAATAAAGTACACATCCTCTGATTGGCTGGACGAGGCTCGGAGCGGAAATAACGTCTGATTGGCTACTGAGTGCTGTCAAAGGCTCCCTACTGGCTAAGCTGCCGGCTGGCAAGTAGGTTACCAGGCACTGGTTAGCGGACGGCGTTACCAACTTTAGCTGGTCAGTGCCGCCATTTTGCTGGCGTGCGCAGCTGGAGCTCGTTATATAAGCGGCTGTTTCAACTCGGTACACGTAAGTACCACGTGGCGTAGCGAGCGCTTCCGTGAAGTATGGATGTCCGCCGTATTCATTCCGCCTCTGCTTCGCCCCTACATCGTCTCACTTCCTACGTTCTGCGGGCTGTCCAGAACGACAGGTCTATCCATCATCGGGTGGGAAACGCAGGCCTACCCTTTATCGTCCATGTTGTTGACCCCTACCAGAAGGCGTGGACAATGTAGAACCTGGCAGCGTTTAACCCTTAGAACACTATGCCCGAGTGTAATTCGGGGTACACTAAAAGAGTACATTTCTGTGCCACTGGAGACAAAACTCGCGTGGATGTTTCATAAATGCTTGTTATAATATTAAAAGAAATTTGCAGCACAGAAACACTAATCATCGTGAATAAAAATAATTATATTTTTTAACATAGAATGGATCAGTATAGAATGCATTACTTGTTACATACGAAAGGATATTTTTTGGGAGTAAATCATTTCGGCATTCCATTAGCTGAGTGCCAGCCAGCAATAAACGCTATTCAGTGGAGCACGTGTGTCAAATGCAGTACGAACAAATACGGTGGTGGTAAGTGGTAAAGCAGAGTTGAGTTAAGTTGAGTTGAGAGCTTTGGGTGGCTCTTAACAACAAGGTCTTGAGAGCCGATGAGGGTGAAATGAGGTGAGAATGGAGCAGTGCCGGAGTGCGAGGGCGAGGGAAACGTGAGATCCCCGAGAAAATCAGTCGACCAGCGGCATCGTTCGGAACGATTCCCGCATGCGAAAATCCGGGAGTTATCTGGCCGGAGATTGAACCCGGTTCGACTTGGTGGGAAGCGAGCAGGCTGACCGATCAGCCACCGTGGCCCCTGGCAACGTTTAGTCGCCGAGGTCGGCTTGTAGACGAATAAATTGCCAGTGCTCCGTGGAACGAGATCTGTAATACAGGGAATCATACACTTCATTACGAAGGGCAGTGCATTTGTATGAGAATATTAAGGGATCGCTTACACACGTTATAAATGTCTACCGTTTCATTTTATCTCCATGTTTTATGCTTTTTCCGTCACGCTGTATTTCCCTGAGTGGGAGTCATGGACGCGCCGTGTAGGAGTAACTGAATTGTGAACGACCTTTTTCATGCAGCTGCCTCAGACAGGCAGCTGCCAATAACAGAGAGAGAGAGAGAGAGAGAGAGAGAGAGAGCGAGAGAGCTTCGGATCCAGCGAGATACTTTTTTTTCGCCAAAGCTAGCCACCTCTGCAGATCACGCACAGAAAATATTCACCCTGATGTGGCGCTAAGGGCTTTATTTCCATCTCTCAAGTACAATATAGAATACACTACACAACAGCTTCGAGTGGTGTTTCTGGTATTGAGCATTCCATTAAACACGTTGTTTGTGTTACACTCTAAATTCGAACCAGTGGGAAACCACTGACCCACAGTCAAATGCAACTACGAATCAGCGATAATGGCTATTACTAGAATATGTGGAAAACCACTGGTTGTTTCAGTCAATCAATTCCACTGATTGAATAAGTGACACGGTCAACGGCATGCGGCGAATTAGATATTTTTTTTGTTTTAATTTAGAAAAATTATTAACAGATATAAACGTATTTCCGACAATCACTGTTCATGTTGTGCAATTTAACGTAATTTAATTTGTAAAAAATTTCTGTAGCCAGGATTTGAACCAAGAGTGTTCCGTATCTAGTTTGTCATCTTACCAATTAAGCACTCAAGGCAATGTTGATTGTTTTGAGAAAAACATATTTATTACTCTCTAAACTTGAATAAGTGAGAATTGAGCGAAATAAGTGAAAACAGTGAGAATTGAGCAACTGATAATCAGTGACAGATAACTAGGGGCAGTGATATTTCGCGAAAAGGTTTCGAGACAAGATACAGTCCAAAACACTCTAGGGTCGTCCAGCTTCTTTGATTGGCTAAAACATGTTCTGGCCCGTGCTAACCGTTTGCGCACGAATCACGAAGGTTCAGTGTCGGAGTTACTTAGTCCTGAGTGGCTTGGTCAAAGACGGACACGGCACCAGCAGCCAACGGAGGTATAACAACAGCTGAGGTGTGTATGTAGTATTGAAGTCTACTGTGTGCTTCGATTTTTACGCGAAAAATCACTGGCCCTACAGATAACTAATTAATATAGTGGTGGAATTTTACTGATTTATTTGTGATTTCCCACTGAATGTCAAGAATGTCACTTCTATAAATCACTTGTTCTCAGTTAATTGGTTTAATTCACTGTTCAGCGGTAGCTTATCAGCTGACATTCAGTACACATTAATTACCTCATTAATATCACTGATTCGGATATAGAGTGTACGTGCTTCGTCGCAAATATGTTACTAAATGTTACGCAATTTCGTTTCGTTTTTATTTTAATTTGTAGCATTAGGATTGTAAAGACCAATATCACCAATCAATGCACTCACTTCACTACATTTTATGCAGTTTAACCCATTCCGAAGCAGTGTACACATTTGTGTATATTACGCAAGTGTAGGTAACTTTTGGTATGTACTGCACACAGCAAAGCTCAATTACCAATGATCTTACCTGTGGGTAAATTATTCGTAAACCGTTTTACAAGTCTAGGTCATATTTTGGTCAATATTACTGTAGCTGCATTTAAAGCCTACAGATCATTGGTTGTGACAAAGAAACATGGGTTGCATTGAAGTAAGTACAGCACGCATCATAAAATGTTTTGTTTGCAACACCTGAAAACGTAAATTGAAGTGTGTCTTAAAGGGTTTAACTTCTAAAGCGAGCGCTATGATGATAACGTGAAAACGAAGTGGAATACTGGTGTTCAAGTTAGATGGTAAATCGGTTTCATCTTTTTTCTGTCCCAAATTAATTTAAAGTGTCTGGTGTTGCAGATAAGAAAATTTTAGCTACTTACTGTACTTGAGTTGAAAAAAGAACTTGTTACTTTACTTTTTCACAACCAATAAGCTGTAGGCGTTGTGTTCAGCGATTACTAGTATGAACCAGTCATAACTCAGAGCAGTACCACGGTTTACCAATCAGTTACTTCAGGATAAATAGTTGTGCACTCAGCTTCGTAGAGTACAGTGCCTGTCAAATATAACCTCTCTGTGCACCACATTGACAGTTGGCTACACCAGGCATGAAAGGGTTAAAAAAGATGAAACCCGCATTCTAAAAAGTATATTTTATGGGTTTCAGTAGTTTATTTTGAAATATAATATTTTATAGGTTTTAATAGGTTATGGGTTGATATATAATTAAATATACTTTGTATAACAGAGACTTCAGTCAAAAAGCGAATCAATGAAAATCAGCGAATAAAATGGTTAATGAATAAGTGCAAAATGTCACTTTATCAATAAGTGAAGGAAAACAGGTTTTTTTCTCACTAATTCGTGAGTGAAGTGACAGTTTGATAATACATGCGCTGTTAACTGAATTAAACAGTTAAATTCACATTGATTCGTTTTTGTAGTATAAAGGTATACTGACAATTAAAAGAAGCTAGAATTAAGTCGCCTATATTCACGGATGCGCGATCATCGCTTCCGTTGGTCTATGTATTCTCATTTATTGGTTCACTCAACACAGGACACGTTTAGTATACTGCACAGCGTTCATAACTGGCCGGCTCTCTGCCGGTATAATGCCGAGTTAAAAATGTCCCAAACAAACATTTCCTTTACGTAGAATAATATACACTCCATATCCCTGTTTATTTGCGTAATTTACGCTTTGAGTGTTGCTGACGAAACATTACCTTGCAGTGAACCTCATGAACAACTGCAGTCAAAGTTATATTTCTTCGCACGTGTCGTTTAAAAGACTACGGACTGCGTAATGTTATGTCAAACATCATATAATTCAATTAATTTCAGGAGACTAATATAACTTGTGCAGCACTCAAAGCGTTGAACCGTTCGCTCACGCATTAATTGTCAGGAGAAGTGTTGCAATCACGTAATATTTTGGTGTGCAATGTACTTTTTTTGGTTCTGCTTCTTACAACCAGCGAACAACGTGTTGAGTGCTGGGTGATATCAGCATATACCACTTATCAAAGAGTGATGTCGAAATTTTCACAAATCGTAGTACAAACAGAGAATATGCTAAAACCATTGTAATGCGATTCCTTTCCGTATACATAACCGTTAATAAACATAATTCTAGTGAAACATGCCACGATTGTCGACACAGTATCCCTCACAAAACTCCACTCGTGAACACAGTGACTGAACGGGTAAAATTTTTATGATAGGCACGTTACTAATAACGTACGGAAATGTTATACAATTTAGACACTCATACTAAATATGACGTACGAACCAAGACGTTCCAAGTTTCTATTCCAGATATGTAGAGAGACCTATACCGTGTCCAAACTGTCTGAATTTACACTTTTTATTTACTAAAAAGTTGCATGACCAGAAATAGTCGACTAAAATGATGACAGTATTTTAGTATTTAGTTTTCAGTATGTAACGAAACTTACTAAAATACTAAATTACCAAATGGCAACCATCTTTCAAGTGACTATCGACGGTGTCAGAATTGAACACTACTAAATACTAAAAATACTAATGTGATAAAATTGTCAATTCGAGCACGGCCCTAATCATTTTATGTTGTAATTAGAAAGCCTGCTAGGTAACATAGAAGTGTATGTTAGATTCACAAATTTCATTTAACCTCCGGTCATCAAACACGCCCTTGAGAAGTCTGAACCAATCCAGGGGAACCTGTTTTTCGCGAAAATATTTCGAGACAAGTTGTGTTCTAAAACACTTAAGTCCACAACCACTTTCATGATTGGAGCATTTGAATTGTTGCGCGTCTGATCTGTCTGCCCGGGAATCACGTACAGTCAGTATGCGAGAAATTTAATTCTGATTGGCACACTCATGTAGCAGACTCTCTCCTCACAGAGACAAGTGGCCAATAGCAAAATGAAGTCTGCATGTCTGCACATAGGATATTAAAGTCTAGCTTGTGCGTAAATTTACGCGAAAAACAGGTGGCCCTACCAACAGCATATATTCAGAACGTGAGTGACAAGTTTCCTGTGAGTGAGGCTAGTAGTAGAATGAACTCTTAACTGTGCCAGCAGCCAATGAGAAAATGAGTTCTGCGCGAGTAAATACAGGATTATGAGGTCTATCCTGGCGCTGTTCTGTAACGCGAAATTATAAACTATCTTCGAATAACGCAAGAATACTGATCCGAGAACGTCGGAAGTTCAATTGACGATAGGATAAACTTCACACACTTGTATATTATTTATATGGACAGGTGTTTTTCGCGAAAATATTTCAAGACCAATTGTACTCCAAAACACTTTCGTTCATATGCACTTTCGTGGCTGGATCATTTTAAATGTCACTTGCCACAAGTGTGTCCGCGAACCAGGGACGTTCAGTATCGAAGTACACTATTACGATTGGCCCAGTCAAACAAGAACGTCTTCTTTCTTGGCCCTACGGCCAATAACCGAAGGAAGCTGTGGCTGTGGACGTAGGATATTGAAGTACAGCTTGGCCATAAATATATTCGCGAAAAACATCTGTCCCTAATTATTTCTAATTTTTCTGATAGTAACACTCATTTCCTGCCACGCCCTGCAGAACTCTGAACCAGTAATACACAGGTAAAAACATACCGAGTCAATCAAGTACAATCTAGTGCATAGGATAAAGTGCTTGGAAAGAAGGCACCAGCATATGAGAATATGGCAGCGTCTGGAGAATATACATAAGTGTTAATTTAGCCTAGCCCTCAATTAAACTCGTGATATTTCCTAATTTATTTATAGCCCTGCGTATGCGTGCATTGTTCCAGATGCATGTTTATGCTATAACTAGGGACACCCGAGTTTCGCGAAAAGATTTCCGCGCATGAGAGATTTCAATACCCTACGGGCGTGCTAGCAGTTTTCTTTTGCTTATTGGCGGCGTGTCTTTCTGAGAATACATTTTCTTACATAACTGGCCAAACAGAACTAGGAACCTCTGATGCCGTACGTCTGTGATTCGCAGGCAGACACCCGAAGACGCCTATCTCGGAAATTATCCAGTAACGAAAGTGGATCTGAGTTAAAGCGTTATGAAATACAGCTGGTCATGAAATCTTTCCGCGAAAATCATGTGTCCCTAGCTAAAGCCTAGTATGAAGCCGGCCATCTGTTTGCCACACTAACAAAAAATAAATGGTTAAATAAACCATCTAGAATGTTAAAATAGGGACAGTAATATTATGAATTGCAGCTACCATTTAAATATTGTCAACATACATAGTAAAACCAACATAACAGCTTGTTGTATTCCTGGCTGACTTTACATTCCAGGATACAGGTTCTGTGGGACGGGAACAAGACTAGCTGAAATGTGGTCACGCAATGAGATGAGCATAAATGCCCTGGATGGAGCGTGCAAGCAGCACAACTTTGCCTATTCCCAGAACAAGGATCTGCAAGCAAAGCACCAGGCAGACAAAATATTTGCACAGAAGGCCAACGAAATAAGAAAATCGGCAGCCGCCAGACTCGGAGAAAAAGTAGCTGCCTGGGGCAGATCCAACATCATGAAAGCCAAGGTTAAACTAGGCATTGGTCTATGTGCAAGCAAATTGTAAGCGATATGAAGTGGGCTTCGAACGATCGAAAACAGGCAGAGGAAACTCACTGCCATAACAACAAATTGGAAGCTATCACTTTGGGGGAAAAACAAATATAGCTAAACATTCGTCACGCGTATCGGGGAAAAGGAGGGACAATTACTGGGGGGAGAAATATAGGAAAAAAATTGAAGAAGGAAATCAAAGTGACTCTGCCTAGACGCCCACTGACGAATGTGGATTTGGAACTGTGTGAACACAAATTGAAAATACCTCATTTTCGCAGAGTTTTGCGGAGAGATGCTTTCCCCCTAAACCCAAGAGACACGAATGTGCCATAATTAATGTGGACAGGACAGCCAGGCCTGGTACACGGTGGGTGGTCTACGTAAAAAAATGGTTAACACACAGACTATAATGATAGTTTTGGGAATTTGCGTCCTCGGCCCGAATTGCGCTAGTATTTGAATTATACGAAACTAAAGTACAATTACATAACGGAACATATGTTTTATACGAGGAACTGTAACCACTTGTGTCTCCAATTTCTAAGCATTCGAGATTTCCAGTGATAAACCGAAAAAAATCAATATAATTCGCAGGGAATAAAAAAGGTGCGTCAGCCGTAACGATCTCATCAGTATGTTGGTGTCTATTAATCTTAGTGGTCAAATGCCTGAGCTGTGGGACAGCTTTTACCCTCCCATAGAAATGGAAGGGGAATGGTGTAAGGTGCTGGTGGATTTTCAAACTTACAACTCCATATCCAGTTTTCGGTATTTCTGTTATGGGGGCAGCGAAGAAAATCGCCATTCTCACCGGGGCGTATGAACTGAAGGATGTGGAATATTTCACAAAGAAATCGCTGATGCATGACATTGTATTTGAGTTGCACAGGAATCTGAACACCCTGAAGGCCGAAATGTTTTGCACCGCAGATGTAGATTCCATGGAACTGGAAACGATCGGGTCCATGCTGGGGTTTGGTGCCAGCGCGTACAAAGCAGGAAAATAACATTTATTGTCGAGTGTGGCCAGCAACTTTCCAGTTAACATCATACGAATAAACTGTAGTTTGGCAGCTTGCAGTTACGTGAATGGGAAACCGAGCAGCACTATTTACGAGTTCATATAACCGTAGGTCCTGGATATAAAATCGTAGAATATCCAAAAATGCTCATTTACGTTCCAATCGTCGCAAAGAGCATCGATGAAGTATCTGTTTCGATCATGGATCAAAATGACGAACTGATTAATTTCCGAAACGAATAAATCACTTTGCGCCTGCACCTGAAACGATGGGAATAAATTTCGCTGCGGCCACGAGGAATAGTTGCACTAACACCTGAAAATACAGAGTTTCTCCACATCCTCGGTTTAAAAGTAGATTACCATGAAGGACGAAATACTCGATGTGGATTAACGCCTAGAATTCTACGATAAATTTAATAAAATCGAAATGCACTGTTACGAGGCTTATCTTGTCTTGATTTTCGCTCTCGAAAGGAAGGTTCCAATACCTATACAGTGTAAAGATATTTACACTTTGCCAAGCCAGTCCTTTGTGCGCATAAGAGGAAGGCTAATAAAGGCACATGGGACCCATCCGACCACTTCCAAGTTGGTTTGAAATGGGATTATGAAATTTTCGAACGCGTAATGAACGAGATAAATAGCATCGCGGTCGACCAGTCTCGAGATGTGGGCACAAACTCGTCGATAAAAAATTACCTATAGCTCATGCCCAACCATCAAGCTGCAGCCAAGATGGCAGGCTGGGGAATCTAAGATGTCTTCAATGTTGCCATTTATGCCGAAGGCAGGTTAAAAGTATTCATTCTGTTCTCCTTGCTACTGGGATTAGCTGTAGATGATAAGAAAACAATAATAGGAGAAAGACAGGAGTTGGTGATTACGCTGGCCACATAACATTTGGATGCCGTGTTGGAAGTCGGAGAAAACACGCAGCCCGTCTCTCTTACTTTGAACACCATTGAATAGTTTGTCTTTCGCGTGCCCAGAGCACCTGCGAATGTGTCAAGCTGTTTAACTATGCCAACAAAGTAAAAGTGATCAAAATATCTTTCAGAAGCTGGAGTCTGGTCACCTGCCCAGTCCTGTCTGAGGCCACGCGAAATCACTGGGTCGTAGAAACGTCTTCCAGCACAAAAAAACCACGCTGCATCATACTGGCGCTTCAGACGAACAAACAGAATAGTATCGGAGCCTACAAGTCTATGTTCGACCACAGCAATGTCGAAAATGTAAAGATATTTTTGAATAGCGAAAACTACTCGCATATGGGCCTGAACACTATTTACGACCAAGAAGGTTTTACCTTGCCATATTATATGTATTCGCAATTCCAAATATCGTATTACGGACGCGAGGTACATCCCATCCTGAGCCCCGAACATTTCCGAGGCATGTCACCTTTACTGGTATTCGATAGATTGACGCAGAACGCGCGCATGCAAAATGGTACGGTTGACTGCCGTATCGAAATAATAACCCAGGAAAATGTGCCAACGAATACCGCAGCCTACTGCTTGATACTCCACGACAGGATCGTTCAGTAAGATGGTTTTTCCGGCCTGTTAAAAGTCATCAGTTAATTAAGCACATAAATACGCATGAAGTGGTGCTCACGCTTCTGTCGTAAAATGTACTGTAACTTGAAAAGTTTATGGAGTCAAGATGACTTCATGCTCACGGACTGTGCTGGGATGAAGGCAATATTCCGTATCATCATGTGGGAAACATGCTGAGCGACTTGCTGATGCAGTACCCGCGAGGACCGATTTATGTGGCAGGACACCGAGTAGAAAAAATTGCTGAGTAATTTTTGCATAAACGAATTGGAAATAATCGACGTATAGGACGATCATGGGTGTCCTTTCCTTTATAAAATGAGGAAAGAAACGGATCGGAGTTCTTTGGTGAACGTTTCCAAAAATTCCCAGTTACTTGACGAGTGGCCGGCTCATTTGACAGAGATATAAACACTGTTATATATCTCGTACCGTAAACATTATTATTTTTTTGGTATGGCAGCCAGCGTTCGAGAAGAGATTGCAGATGTTTTCGCACGATGCAGACTCGGGAAAAATACAGTTATGTGCTGGTGTGGATGCCATATTATCTTCAATAGTTGCTGCGAACACTTGCTGCAAGTCCTATGTGTGATCTTAGATTGTATGAAATTCGAAGATACCTGATAACGTTACAGTCACGTGTATAGAAGATGTAATTCCAGAATGCGAACAAAAATTATTTTTAATAAATAGAATCCTAAAATAAATGATTAGTCTTCTAGTCGAGCACCTGTTAATGTGGGAGCAAGATGACGCCATTTCATCCGGGGAACCTGTATGGCTTTTCATATACGGACGACTCTAAATTCGCCTATTTGTTCTGGGAGTCTATATCACTACATACCTACAAAGAAAAGTTTGATGGATGGGAAAACTGGTTATATTCAGTGACTCCGGGTGATTGCGAGCCTACTCAACAGTTAACAACTTGCTGTACTCCTGGGAATTGCGTGGTTCATCACATGAAACGGGATACGGCTCTTACAGCAACCGTGGGCGAGGTTCAGGAATTTGCAGCAACTTCAAGTCGAGGCAAGGTTGACCCTCCACCTACGACCACCGAAATTAACGCCTCTGATTGATCAACCCTGGTCTGCATACGTCGGCTAAATAATACCAGCGAGGCTTCGACTCAAACGGCCCCAACTAAGCATCGAAGGCCGTGCCGCAGCCACCGTGTTGACATCACGATGCATTACAATTCTGGGGAACCTGCATCGAATTGTGAAGCGTGCCCATGAATACGTTCGCGTGTGACGTCACCTGCTACCGCCAACACAGTCCTCAACGACCGACTTTAACTTGGAAGAAGGCACTTTGAACATTCTCATTCTACTGCATGAGATCGAACATAAAAGACTGCTAATAATTTTTTACGAACATGTTTTGGCTTGCACATCAAATTTTTAAAGACGCTCCAATTTCACGTGCATTTATAATTTTTTTAATTTGTGCAAATAAAACACAACTGTATAAAAATGATTTATGTGTATTTCTATTTTAAACCTTTTCTTTTTTAAATATAACGTTCAATTTTTTTGCTAAATAAATAAATTGTGGAGAAAAAAATATTAGTGAAAATAATTTTTCAAGGATTGGCTAGCGGGAACATGCAGTACCGAAAGGGTACGAACGTATATGACCTTTGAATGGGCGAAGGAAAAAGAAAAAGCTTGCGCGGAGTAATTCTGCACGTCAGCTCGGACGTACCCAGTCACACGCGCTCCGCAAGCCGATCAAAATATTGCCATGCTGGGTTCAATAAGAGTTTCCTGGCTGCTAGTTGCGTTTTCGATTTCATGCATAATTAGCTGTTCTCCCGGATCGAAATCAAAGCTGATGGCAAGCGCAGTTCCGCTGGTATCCTCTTCATGCCGATCCTGGGAGCTGCAACGTAGCTCTTATGGCAGGGAAAAACTCCCACTCCATTTATTAATTACTATTGGCCATTAACAGAATTTAGTTGATAAAATATTAATTATTTAATGGTATATATATAAATATAAATATATATATGTGTGTGTGTGCATGACGTATTAAAATAAAAAATTATAATGTTAATTTATTTAAGGGTCTTGTCTACCTAACAATTAAATTGAATATGTAGCTAATGTTCTTTTTATTCGCAGGCATACAGACACATGCCGAAGGGAGGCAGGCTGTAGTGGGGGTATGCAGAGCTTTATAGAAGGCGGATGGGCACTCGCTTATAAACTTTAGTTTAGGTGTCGATGCGACATAGTTGTATTGGTATTAAAGATTATGTGCTGTGGTTACTTTGAGGAAATTAGCAGCCAGTAGAGGGATTATGGGGACTTTGACACATCGGGACCTTGGACCGGAGCGTCGGAGCTGTCCGTGTTCTGTCATTCCGGTCGGCAGGCGGCTATCTTGGATCCATGTGACCTTGACTTTTACCTTTAACCTAAGACCAAAAAATCGAACAAATAAAAAATCTATAAAAGTCCAAAAAAATACGAAAAAATCTAAAATAATTATATTAAAAATGTAAAAAAAATTGTTTTCATTTTTTAAGAAATGTATTTTAAAAATATATAAAAAATCAAAATATCGCACATTGCAGTAGGCCTTCTGACCTGAGAAGTTTCTCCTGCAGTCTGATATTTTTTAAATTTTGGATGGATAATAAACCTCATGTGCGTACAAATCACTATTTTTAATATTTGTTTTGGTGAATATATTACTTATGTACTTTCATTATACGAGATTTTGTAACTTCATAGCATCACGAGGGGCTGATAGAACACAAGTATGCTAGCAAGCATCAGAACTCTTTCTGGGCATGATGGAGGTGCACAAAGTTTGTCGCAAAAGTGAATACTGATAATGGATGTTCTCGCGTCGACCTTTCGAAAATTTATCGTTCGTATGTCTATGTAATACGCTGGCATGCCTGGACTGAAACATTGCCAACGTGCGTATGTATCTATGCAGGTTCATAATGAACTGGGAACTATGTTAAAATCGGTATTAAGCTCTGATATTATGACGCGTCCTCTATAATTTATAACTATTATATTAGGGGATTGGACTTTTTTTTTTCATTGGTCCGGGTTTTTGGTATGTGAACATAGACGTTTCCTCTGAAGGTTCAATATTAATACAATTTAAAATACTATGTTTTTATTTTCACGTCGGAATATCGCTTCGATTCGGAAATATAAATATATAGCACTGTTTGGGGCTTTAAGAGTATTATCTTAAGTTCGTTACTGGGAAATTTTTTTTCAATATTTCTGTAATGGGTGGCCNTTTTATGCGCACGCGCGGGCGCGCGCGTGTGTATATAAATATATATAAAAATAATTATATATATAAAATCGGTGTAAAAATGTGTTAGGTTTTCCCTTCGCAAAAAGTGTTAAATATTTTATTCATTGAAGGAGGTTTACAAACGTATTTGCAGATGTGAGCGGGTCGAACGTTCTGTTAGATATTTTCTTCCTAAACAGTTCAACATTAATTTACCACTGTGTACTTAGGTGTGGAAATATTTCTAAGTATATCCGTCAGAGGATAAAAGGAGTCGTTCTTTGAATTACGAAGAGAATAATAATGACCCGATTCGATATATATTCCTAGAGTTATCAAACTGGCTAACAACGTATCGTGTGCGAAATTGTAGCTTTAAATACCTGTAAAATGCAAAATAGTATTTCGTTTGTATGTAATATGCAAGGAACTGCTGCTACCAAACAAATCTTTGTGCTCATTATAATGGTTATTTTTAAAGTTAATACGTACACATTTGTCTGCATTAGGTGTTGCCATTTTTTAAATGTTTTTCGTCCTCGAAATGTGGCTGGCTTGTTATTCTGAAAGCCCGATGCTGCGGATTCTGTGTGAGAGAAAATGGCGCAACCAACTTCCTCTTATAATGAACACATATAAATATATCTAATTCGTGACTTCGATTCTCGTAAAATATTAGCGTGAGTTTACATTATCTAGGTTGTGTGCAAGCAAAAGTAATAATAAAAGTAAATTGTATACTATTTTGAGACGGAACTAGTTGCTTGGTCAGGGGGAACAAGTAAGGACTTGACCAAGAACCCATCCTGGCATTTGCCTGGGGTAATTTTTAAAATATAAATTCCGGCCGAACAATTAGAGTACCCCTTCAACATGGATCTTCCCTGGTGTTGACTTGTGCGTGCAGATATCTGTGTTAATTATCTTATGATCTAAATTTGGCTTGTGTTAGAAATAAAACAAGCTGGTGTAGCGACAAGCCTTCCCCCGGAGGTCAGTGCGCTAGGGCAAAGGCCAATTCAACACCTGGTGCAGCGCGGCTGGCCGTGTGCGCGAACTCAGATTACGATAGCACGTGCCTCTTGTTAACTTCTTTAATGTAACTCGTGACCACTTCTTTAAGTATGCTTTTGTCTTGATAGTTTTTTAATGCGTCTATCAGTCTCGCCTGCAATTGGGATATTTCGGGCAGTGTGTAGAGGCGTGTGCGTGTGTGTGTTTGACGAATGAGCAATTGGAAATTGATATGTTTCCCCTTATTTATTAGTTTCCCAGCATCACAACGTATTTGTGTTTTCGCCGGAATTAATAAAACATTTGACATTTATAAAAAAAAAAACGAAAAAAAAAAACCAAGTTGGATTTCGAGCCAGAATTTATTTACAAGAAAAATTAAACATACAATCAATTTTCTACATACGACAGGGATTAACATAACACTCAAAATTCATGGTCTCTGTAATGCAGTGGCTCCAATATGCTCAATTTTTTTTCGCAATTGTGAAGTCTTTCCTTATATGTCTCGACGAGGTTGAAGGGTGGTGAATGATAGCTGTATGCGCGTGTCTTTCCTAGAATTCGTATTGTTGTATAAATCTGCATGGTGGCTTAGCATCTCGGGAATAAAACTATTTTTTAGTTCGCGTAATTCATTAAGAGTGAATACTATTGACACCTTCTGGGTGACAGCCCGCACACATATCCATACACATGTCACTTTTCATTCAGCTAAAGTCACGTAGCAGTGTGACGGGACTCCTCTGGGGGGTGGGTGGGTTTTTTTTTTACCACGGATCAGATATATCTCTTAATGGAGCGAGCGCACACGAATGTATGAAAATACAGGAATTGGTTTGCCGAAGGTAACTCTTTTTTAGGATTTTGTACTTGTGGTGGGTGTACCTTTACGCTGGCGTCTCCACACAGTAAATAATTATTTCTCTGCAAAACTTACTATATGTGCATTTTTGTGCGTAAAAAGAGTTTTGTATGCTGACAACGGGAGCTCGAAAAATCGCCGGACATGGAGTAACCATATCGGTATTTTTTCCCGCTGCCTAAATTTCCTCATGCAATAAACTTGGGAGGAAATATTTTTTGTAATGAGCCTCTATGCCTGTGTAAGGGGAAATGCAAGGGGTCCTTTACTGTGTGTCGCATACCGTGAGAGGTAGCGAATTGGTTTTAACTCTGTTTTGGGGAGTTTTGAGCCATGATTACCTTATAGAAATCAGCATAACGCATCCATACACGACACATGATTTTTTTCCAAATTATTAATTTTTTTTTTTTAATATTTACTTTTGTACACATAAAATATAAATACGTTATAGTAGTGGAGGCTAGTGTCACATTGAATATTTTTTTCTTTAAATTATAACAAAACTGAAATACTAAATATTTTCTTTTCTTTAAAATGTAACAAAACTGATATACCGAGTATTTTTTCTTTGCAAACGGTTTTGTTTAACCTTCAATGAGCAGGACATAACTCGAGATATATTTAAAATATTTATGTTGTTTTAAATACATTTACATATGCTTCACATTAAAATATCATATTATTATTATTCTGCATAATGCAAGGAATACTTTTTTACACATGTTTCTTCTCTGAGTCCTAGAGGGCATTACACAAGTAACCTTTATTTTAAATTGACAAATGGTTACTCATATTCATTTTTTTTTTATGTACCACGGGTTATCATAACTCCACAATCTTATGGCTTTGGCATTGCACGGGGCAAGCAATATCTTTGATTTTTGCACTCGCGAAGTCTTGTGGCTTACGTCTCAACGAGCTGTCTAAACTGTGGGCAGCGGCAATGTTTGTGAAGGTCTACAAAGTTCGTTCCGATGAGGGACGCATTGCGAATCGCAGATTCTTGGCGTCTTTCAAACACATACTTATGGTAAAAGGGAATTATGGCAGATTCCAGCATTGCTGGAATTTCCTCGTACGGAATACTACCCTCGACCCACCTTACTCCATGCGTTTCATACGTCTGTATGCGGTACGCCTATTGCATGGTGCAGTTGAAGTGCTGCCATGGACATGGGTGGTAAAAATGTGAAAAAAATCTGCTGGATAATGTACGTGTTACCTAACGAGCGAAAACCTTGGATGTTTCAAAACGTTTTTTTTTTCACTATATGTTTTTTGTTATATAAAATATTTTAGTTTCCCATGCACACACTGAGTTTGAAATTTTTTTTACAAAATAATTTTAACTTAATCGAGGTCCATACACATCAGGCACCTGTGTTCTGGTTTAGTTTCCTCGCCAGGTATTGTTTGTCAGTAAATTTCTTGAAGGATAGCATTTTCCAAGGGTACAGCTTACGAGTAGATATCTTGCACGCAGACGTTGTCTTATATGGGGAGAGCGTCTTTTACTACGGGGACGCCGTCTTCAACAGGGAAGTCGTCTTCCACGGGCACAGACGTCACGAGGGCTGCTCGTCGGGTCTTGCACCATTCTCTGCGATGTGGCGTGTCGGGCACCGAGGTGGTGCAGACCTTGAAACATTCCTTGCATGGAAGGCAATCCCGTACGTCCTCGTCCTGCTGCAGGCAGGCCGGCAAATACTTGAATACGGTCGAACTTTTGTAAGGTGCGTAGAATAGGAGAAATTATTTCACCAGGTACGGTAACTCGTTCCGTTTGTCTAAGACCCTAAGCCAGTGCACCCTGCAAAATTCCAAAATGGCCGAAAATATTTTGGCAGCTCGGACCACACGCGTACTTTTCTAAGAGCGAGAAAAATGGCTGATTTCCCTTGGGGGCTCAAGGTGAGTGTATAAAGAGTTATTAGGGGGAAAAAATTCCGTACTCGCGATTAAAGTAGGCTGCCTATTAGTCGAAACGAAGATTTTCGAAAATGCACGAGCAATTAGCCAATCTAAGATATTGTCACATGAAGTGGTTAGCCAATGAGGATCACGGGTGGGAGTGGAGGCCTTCCGACTAATTGGTTGAACGAAGACGAATGATTGGAGGAGGGGGTGATGGGGTTGGGGCAATTAAACAATGGATTTCAGGGATGGGGAACAGACTAATTGGTCGAATGAAGGTTTCCAAAAACACCCGAGTAATTAACCAATGAGAAACATTAGCAAATTAATTAAATATATTAGAAGGATTTGGGCAATTAGCCAATGAGAATTAGGGGTGGGGCAATTGGTCAATTAAATATATTGAAAGCGTAGAGTGGAGGGGGTCATTCATGTGCTGGGTGCGGTGCTGAGGACAGCACCAGCAATGTAAAACAAATGACAAACGAAAAACCAATATGGTGGTCGAACGAATATGAGAGACAAACTTCTGTAATGTATGAACAAATGACAAACGAAATAACCAGGATGGCCGACGGTTTCTGTAACGCCTACCAAGATGGCGGACTGCACCATCCAATATGGCGGATGGCTGCAACTATCAATATGGTGGACTGCACCGACCAAAATGGCGGACGGCTGTACCTATTACGATGACGGACGTGTGCTGTGACGCCTACCAAGAGGGTGGACTGGACCAGCCAAGATGGTGGAATGAGTATTGGAGAGGGTGAGGTGTGGAGGACATCCAGAAATTGAAGGTTTTTTTTAAATACATTTTAAAATAAATTTTTTAATAATTATTGAAATTTTTTTTAATTTTTGGTGTTTAAGGTCAAGGTAAAGTTAACATGGATCCGAGGTGGCCGCCGGCTGACCAGAATGACAGAACCGAACAGCTCCGTTGCTCCGCTCCCAGGTCCCGATGTGCCAAAGTCCCCATAAACCATATACTACAGCCATCTTCGTAATATCATCAATTGATTTCTGGTCCGAGGGTGTTGAGGCTCTCTTAATTAATGCGGGGGAACTATTAGAAAAGATGGACGCCTGTGCATCTATCGCCTCAGGGCGATGCGACGCTGCACCATTGGGCACCATGGTAGAATGCAGCGCTGCACCTATAGCAACAGTCGGCATCGCGACGAAGACGCCCTTTTGGAGCATCCAGAAGGTACCCATCCGGTGCACCTAGACGCCATCCTTCCAGGGCTTCCACACGGGTGAGTTGGCTACATACAACAACATAACTGAAAGTTCCCTGCTGCTGGAAACTGGCAACGTACCGCAACTGGAAAATGGAACGCCCGAAATGACTGTTTTACATGTGCAAACAAAGGGGACTCTTTCTTCCAATGATGTGCCGGACTCATCCGTTTCGGTACAGTACTCTCCGGTCACTGATATTGCTTACAGAAATGCTGAAATATGCTTTTGCTGCGAAGACATGTGAACTCCGCTGCCTCTTGATTTTAACAGAACCTCCAAACGGTATGAGGGGGAATGAGATTCACCAGTGTTTAAATAATTTTGAAAGCATTTTACGCGCTTTACGTAACGATGTTGCCGATTTACACATCGAACTGAATAACTGCGTGCGTGTTCTTACGGGCGTGAAATGTTACATCAAATTGTTTGTGCCAAGTTTTCTACCATCCTAAAGACTGCAGTTTCATTAGATATTTATATGAATGTAGAAATGTGATTTTTGATACACGCATTTTTTGCTCCTATGCTTGCGAACCAAGCATTTTAACCTATGTTTTGATGTAATATTTATGTGTGGTTTTTTAGTTAAATATAGCGAAATGTTATTTACTTTATAACTGCATGTGTGTGTTCAGTAATTTATTTTTTCCCATGTAAAAGTATTTTCCCCCCTTTCTTTGCGCTTTATTTTCCCTTAGAGAAGGAACAAGTGCGTGCAATATTTTTTTCTCTCTTTTGAATGTGTTTGATGCGTTTGCTTTTCCCTTGGAGGAGGGTCAAGCACGTATAATATTTTTCTCTCTCTCTCTCTTTTGAACATGTTAATTGGGCTTGCTTTTCCCTTGGAGAAGGAAGAAGGGTCAAGTAAGTGAATAATTTTTTTCTGTTTTTGAATATATTTATTGTGCTTGCTTTTCACCTGAGGAAGAAGTATGTGCAATATTTCATAATAGTGCCTCCTATTACATAAAAAGTTTGCGTGACTTATTTACCTACAATATAAAAATTAACTCTAAAATATGCTTTCCATTATTAGCTATTTATGTTATACTATTACAAAAAATACTTTGGTGAAATGTTTAGCAAATAACCATATAAAGAAGGGCATTCAATTTTTTAAAACGTGCATGGCACAATGGTACCGCTACTGACCTACATTAACTACCTCTCGAGAGTGTGAAGAAGTAAGGGGAGTATGCTGACGGAGGAGATGTGATCGCATGACGACCTTCATTCTGACACGTTCGCACAAGAACGCCGCCAGCCTCTGCCTGTCTCTCTCGCCCTCCTCAGTATCGCTTGCATAAAGCAGCAATCAAAACCCTCACGTCACTTTAAAATGATTTCAATACGAATAAAAATATTACACAAATACTTGCAACAAATTGTTATATTTTAGATAATAATTTTTAAAAAAAAATTGTGAGAAAATTTAATTCAATATCTAAATACATCGTATTTACACAACAGATGGAACAAAATATTTTGTAATTCATAAATATGTATTTTATTTACAAAATACGCGGGAGAAAATATTGTACATTAAAATACATATATACTAAAAAAATGCAAAATATATGAAAACAAAAATTTATTATGAGATAGTTAAACACATCGACATTTATTTGAACTAAATAATTATTTTTTTACACATAGCATAAAACCATACTTTTTTTCCAATCAAAAATTTTAAACACGCACGTCAATATTTTTTTTCACTGTAGAACGTGTGTATTTCGTCAATTAAAAAAAATACAGGCGTAATGAAAGGTTATCGTTACCGGGGTTTTTCTTAAGATAGAGCAAAGTCCATATGCACACGCACACACGAGCACCTCTGGCCATGGGTCCGGTGGCGTTGTAACCTCCAAACTCTGCCAAGCGCCATCACATCGTTCACCGATACTTTAAAATTACTATCATTTTTAATTTAGTTATCAAATTCGCAATTTTCCTTTCTTACTTGCTTGAACGTCGTTTGTTCACAATTTAATTTTTTATATTTCCAATGGTAATGGGAAATTTTGTTTGTGGACGGCACAAAGAACTGCACACTCGTCACTGTCACAATCTTGCACTGATGATTTAAGATTCTTACCATCGAAGACGCTTCTTTCAAGGCGGAAATGAACATTTTCGTCACACCGCTCCACAGTTAGAGTGACAGCCGGCTGGTCCGTGTAGGTTACGCCGGTTACGCCTGTGATGCGTGACGTATTAAGGAACCAACCAAACACGTAAAACTTGGCGTGATTTTTCAAAGATTTGTTTCAAAAAGTGTGAAAAAACTGCTAATATACTATATAGCTCGTTTATAAACGATTAAATGGAAAGTGTTAAAGTTAAATGAATATCTTTCATAGTATATGCGTACCTAGAGGTGTAAAATGTTTGCAAATTATTTTGCAACAGACTTGATTTCTCAGTTGTTCACACGCTCAAGCCACAAATCTGTATTTTTTTGATGTCGCCGTGGTAAGAATCGTCTTTTTTTTTTAATCGACTTTGCTGCACGTGGTACGGTAACCACTTTTCTCCTTTTTTATTACTGGTTCAAGAGCCGTCCAGGGCGGGACCAAACAACTGTGTTCCAACCATGAAAGAACCCACGGATATACATTCGTGCAGTATAACCTGTCACCGACGTAATTTTGTGAAATTCACGGACCTATACTTATATTATTTAATTTTCCGTAAGTTTTTTTAAATTATTATTACCAGAGTAACTTTTTTTTTAGCAAAAAGATTCCGTGACCAGTTGAACTTCAAAACACTTAAGTTTATATCTGCTTTCGTGAGAGGATATTTTTTTAACTGCCACATTTCTCAGGTGTCTGCCCGCTATTCGCGTATGTTGAATGTCGAATTAACTTGATTCTAATCGGCCCAATCATGTAAAATGTTTTTACATACACTCTAAGAAATTATTCGCAAATTAACTATATGAGTGCATACGTAGAGTAAGAAAGCGCGAATTGTAAATTTACTTCCCATACATTCATGCTAGCGTTCCTACATTTGCTCAGAAACAGTCAAATACGTAGGAAACTTCCCAACTTTGTAAAGTTGCGACGCTAAATATTCTATATTTATAGCCAGATGTCTGGTGTTATTTCCACACGATATACGAGTTAAAAACTTCCACTCCAGTTTAGGAAGTTTACAAGAAATTTTATTTTGAGTGTAGACACGCGGAGTGTTGCAAGTGTGGCCACAGAATATATACGTACACAGAGACGAAATTCAGTGGCGATTCCTTTGATGTGGGCGTACTTATTCTCTGACTGGCTGCGCGAAGCCCTGTGAATGGGCCTTGTGTATGATTGGCTACTGCATGTTGCGAGAGGTTCCTTATTGGCTGGGCTGCCGACTGGTGATTATGTTACCAGACGCGGATTGGTTAACGGCGTTTCAACATTTTACTAGCCAGTGCCACCATTTTGCTGGCGTATGCGGCTGTAGCTCGCGGTAAGAGCGGCTGTTTTGCCTCTGTATTCTTAAGTATTCTGTATTAAGTCTGTCCTATATGTAGAGCCAGTGACATTTCGCGTAAAAATCGGAGCACACAGTAGACTTCAATGTTATACACACACACCTCAGCTGTTGCGATACCTCCATTGGCTGCTGGTGACGTGTCCGTCTTTGACCAAGCCACTCAGCACTAAGTAACTCCGACACTGAACCTTCGTGATTCGTACGCAAACGGTGAACACGGGCCAGAACACTATTTAGCCAATCAAAGAAGCTGGACTCCCCTACAGTGCTTTGGACTGTATCTTGTCTCGAAATCTTTTCGCGAAATTTCTCTGCCCCTACCTATATGTAAATACATCTATATTTCTAGACCTGAAGAAATCGCGGATTTATTTTCGAACAAGCTGGAATTCAAAACACGTGCGTTTATATAACTTAAGCCACTAACCCATACTGTGTATGAAATCTCCCGGAGAACGATGTCCAATTGTCGCCTTCCTCTGTGATAGCAGACAACCAATGTGCAGTTGATATCGGCATATTTGTACATAAGACTGTAGAGTTTAGCCTGCAGGTCACTGAATTCATTAATTTTTCAGGTTTCTATCTATAATTATGTGACTAATTAATATCCATTGCCATGCATAAACATTTTTTAAATCGTTTTAAAATCTCCCCCCACCCCCACCCCCCTCCTATTTTATAGAGATCATATTCCTTTTACTCAGACCCACTGCTGTGTTCGGAACGAAACTACGACGTAAAACGAAAATTCGAAAATTTTACAGAGAGGGGCGAAACTCGCGCTATCACATTGGCGTTTCCCTTGAGGATTATCTCAAGCGGCGGAAAAAAGTGTTCGTTTGTGCGGGGAAGATACATGAATATTTCATATACACTCATCTGGCTGATGTAAGACGAACAGCGGAAGCTTTGCTCACAGTGCAAAGAGCCTCCGAATTTGTTCACCTGAAGTTTGTTCAAGAAACAAAATTTATTTCCCAGTTTCTGAAAATATTTAAATAACATGATACTGATGAAAACTTAATAAAAATAACACGTTATTAGAAAAATTACTTCAAAATGTTTTATTGACCTAAATATGAATATTTCATACACATTTTAAAACTTATTATAACGTAAAGTTTAGTTTCACCTTAAGTATTTTATTAACGTAACAAGGAGGAATGTTGTAATGTCTTCGTTAAACTTCAGTTTGGATTTTGCTTTTAGCTATTTTGACTTAAAATGTTACCCCGAAAGTTGAAACTGAGATAGGGCGAATCGCATATCAAATTAAAAAAAAAAAAAAAATGTTATTCATTACATTATAATAATATGAATAATTATTTTTGGCTGTAGCCTAATTGATTACTTTTCTACCATTTCGAGATTAATGCGAAAAATTATATAAATATAAAATATCTATAACTCGTGACATTCTTCAGTTTTTAAAAGTAATTTTCTTTCGTTATCATGAACTTGATCATAATGATTTCCTATATCACAACGAAAAATTATGTAATATGATAAAACTTTGGAAAATAATTTTAATCTCTCGAAAGCCATTAAGTTAACAGCATACCATGGTTTTCAATGGAGTTTATAGAGATTCAGCAATACTGCTTAACACGTTGACGACTATGCCCGTGTATCATATAAGCAACACTTCAACAACTTCACTTTGCTTTTGAAATCCCGTTGGTAGAGACACGGAAATATTGCGTATTCATATAGCAGCAAGTTAGATTCCACAATCCTTTGTGTACACGAGCTTCAGTTAGTTGTTAATTGACTAACGCTCCAATTTTACTTCATAACAAGATAGCATGTTATTTGGTCCTCGTTTCCTTGCAGGTTAGTTATTAGCTCAAATTCGACCAGGAAGTGTCTTACAAAAAGCGGTCCTATTGAAAAAGGAAGCCAAATGCACACGCATTTGGAATCTAGCTTGTCCTCAAATGAATTCGCGAAATTTCCGGGTCTCTATAAATTGGTAAGTAGTAAGCGCTCCACAAAATAAACGAAATTCGAGTGAGTGAAGAGATTAAGGCGGCTCTTAACAGCAAGGTCCTATGATCCGATGAGGGTGATTGAAGTGAGTATGGAGCAGCGCCGGAATGAAAGGGAGGGGGAAACGGGAGATCACCGAGAAAAACCTGCCGACCAGCGGCATCGTCCGGCACGATTCTCGCATGCGAAAATCCGGGAGTGACCCGGCCCGGATTGAATCCGGTTCGCCTTGGTGGGAGGCGAGTAGACTAGCCTCTCAGCCACCACGGCGCCTAAACGAACTGTGAAAATAAAAAAAAATGTGCAGCGAAAATATTTACAGAGAGTTAAAATACGTGACTGGACACGATGAACCGATAAACACCGCCTTTTAGTAGGGGCAACTTTTTTTCGTGAAAAGATTCCACGTCTAATTGTACTCCATAACATGTTAGTTCGGAACCAATTTCGCTATTTGATGATTTCCACTGTCACACTTCTTAGGTGTCTACCAGTAAATCACGGAGGTTTTGTGTCCGACTAACTTAATTCTGATTGGCCCAGTCAAGTAGAAAGTGTCTGCTCTCACAGGCATGCGGTCAATAGACAAAGGAAATTCCCAAGCGTGCGCGTAAATATTTTCGCGAAAAACACGTGGCCCTACCTACTAATATCGCGAGCATTACAGCTACGCATGACGACCGCAATACCTTGGCGCATATTAGCGAACATTATTAGGCTTCGTCCTACGTGTGCGCGGTTAAAGCGGGCGGGCGGCGCGGCAAGAAAGCGGGCTAAGTGGGAGCGATCAAATCCGTTTGTTTCAGAAGCGGGCAGCGAGCACTATGCATCTGGTGTGAAGTGCTAATTTCAAAGGTCCATAGGAAACTTTTGTTGTAAACATTAAAAATTATGGCCTTTTAAGATATATGCTTCTTGTAACTAAAATATTCAATTTACATTTTGTTCGGGGCACCTCTTTTAATAATTGTACGCTGCGAGCAGTCAATTTACTTTGAAGTTTTAATCAAATATTAATTAAAATAATGAAATCGTGCTGTAGTTTCAAGACGAATAATAAAGTATAACAATTATCTTATTTTCTATTCTGACAAAAGACGTTTAATTTTTTGTTATGAATTATTCTTCAAGAACTTTAGGTTGAGAAACCGATGGTTAAAATAGCAGTAATGACTTTAACCAATGTATCGCGTTATAATTTATTCGCTTTCCAAATAATAATTTTTTGAATACATTCCGTTTGTGAATGTTTTGAATAAAAGTAAAATAAAAAAAGAAACAAAATATTTAGTAACGAACAACTACAAGACACCTATTGATAAAAATGCTAAATAGTTTCCCTCTGGGATTCGATTCCCGGTGGGGTCGCTCCCGGATGTTTATATTTGGGAATCGTACCCGACGATGCCGCTGGTCGGCGAGTTTTCTCGGTGGATCTCTCGTTCCACCCCGTCCTTGCATTCCGGCGCTGCTCCATATTCATCTCATTTCACCCTCATCGGCTCTCAAGACCTCAATGTTAAGAGCCTCCCATATCTCTCAGCTCCAGTCTTGAGCTCTCGCATCTATCGCCGGCACGTAGGACACGCCACTCGCCCGCTTGCCGCCCGCTTGNGTATTCTACCCGCGCCCAGCGCTTACACCGCGCACCAAGGACGACGCTTTAGCCTGTTCACATGTCCAGGGGCTGCGGTGGCTCAGCGGCTAACTGCACTCTAACAAAATATTTGAAAATTTACGATACCAGTGTATACGCTTAGTGAGAAAGCGGGAACGGTAAATTTTTCCCTTAAACATTCATTGCAGCCTTTCTACATTTGCTCAGGAGACAGACAAATGCGTAGGGAAGTTCCCAACTTTGTATAGTAGCGATGCTAAACATTCCTACATATGCAGCTTGACGTGTCGTATTATTTCCATACACTGTGTAGGTTAAAAACTTCCATTACAGTTTAAGAAGTTTACCAGAAAAAATTTTACAGTGCTGATTCGCTTCCAGATTTTNTAGGTTAAAAACTTCCATTACAGTTTAAGAAGTTTACCAGAAAAAATTTTACAGTGCTGATTCGCTTCCAGATTTTCGCACTTGGGAATCTTGCCGTATGGTGCCGGTAGCCGTCGGGTTTCCTCGAAGATCTCTCGTTTCCCCCCGTCTTGCATTCCGGCACCACTCCATGCTCACCTCGCTTCTCCCTCATGGGCTCTCAAGACCGCGATGTAAAGAGCGGCACAAACCTCCTCATTCCTAAGACATGGCGAACGCAGAATGCAGTTGCCAATGATACGTTTCTCTCTCCACGAATCCCCTCCTGTTGAAAAAGTAACTTTCAGGCTCTGTGTTTCAAAATTGAACACGTGGTGGGATACATCACTGGTAGTCCCTTAAACATCTTCTGCCATTAATATTTCACACAAACACGTTTTTATTCGCCATTACTAGAGGCCTGAAGAATTCGCGGATTCAGTTTGGAACAAGCTAGAATTTAAAAAAAAAACCTGCTTTTATATCACTTTAGCCATTGGTCCATGCGGTGTTTGACACCTCCTGTAAAACGGTGTCAAATTGTCACATTACACTGTGACAGCAGATAACATATATCGGCCTGTAGGTAATTGAACTCGCTAGATTTTCAGGTCTCTACTCATTACGCACGATATAGCGTTACACCACAGAGTACTTAAGGATACAAAGGTATATAGATGCTTATTGTGCAAACTCCAGTCGCAAACGCCAGCAATAATTGCCTCACCGGCAATCATGTCAGAAAGTAGTTTGCCATTCGGCGCCTTGTTACCTATTCACCAGCTGGAANAATAATTGCCTCACCGGCAATCATGTCAGAAAGTAGTTTGCCATTCGGCGCCTTGTTACCTATTCACCAGCTGGAATCCCAGCTCATAAGAACCATTTAGCAGCACGCGGTAGCCAATCAGACTCAAGGCTCTTTCCCAGGTACTCGCACAGCCAATCAGTAAATGGATACGCGCACTTCAAAGGGACTGCCACGCAATTTCGTCTCTGTGTATTTACCTACACGAGGATAGGCAAGAGGCCTGGACCACTTTGTGAAGGGAGGCATCAAAATGGTACTCTCCTCTTTGTCCGGTATTTAGATTTGAAGACGCTGTCCAGCTTATTACTCTGGAATAACCAAAGATTGGAGACATTAGAATAGAGTTACGTAGATAACTGTAAATAGAAGAAGAAGAGCTAAAGCAAGTGGTATTTTATCTCTTAAAAAAAGAGCGAGTTGTTTTGGATAATTTACAAAGGACGTCAGCAATTAATTTGAAGAATTTTATATATGTTCATTGATGAATCATCCAGAAGAGGNGGATAATTTACAAAGGACGTCAGCAATTAATTTGAAGAATTTTATATATGTTCATTGATGAATCATCCAGAAGAGGAAACCGAGAATTATCCATAAAGTATCTAACCCCGTAATTGAGAGTGTAAAACCACCATAGAAACTGAAAAGTGGGAGCGGGCCCACTTCCCAGATACGACAATGAGTAAAACCGCTATATATACATTGTAGTAAGGGCAGGCCCAATACGCAGCCTGGGATAATACCGACGAAAATCATAGGAAACTTTAAAAGGATTTATCAGCAGGCTACTAATGAGTTGGAGGGTCTAGCATCTCTCTCTGATGAACTGAAGAAAACTTCTATGACTTCCCGGCAAATTAACAAGGAACTGATGTAATAGAGTAACAGAGACCGAATCAAGATAGCGGGGACACGAACCAGTTATTAAGCAGACAATATCAAACGAATCGGAACAATATCCAAACAAGTTTCATGACTAAAGGACTATAAAAAGGGGGAGGGAGATAGAAAATATGTCCGGAGGCCCCTCTTTCCGCTAGATGTCGACACGGAGGGATATAATCGGAAGTAGAATACCAGTTAATTTGTCAAGTGGTTAATGCCGCTGTATGATATCATAAATATAAAGTAGAATATATTCCGGGAAGTGTGGGGAACTGGGTGGCTATGCAACATGTAAACAAACAGGTCTACGAAAGGCAGTGTCACTCTTGCTTTCCTACTTCGGTAAAAATAAAGTCTTATTACGCCCTTAACAACAGAGCCCTATTCAATAATAAATGTTAAACCTTGTTCAAAATGATACCACGTAGACGCAGCGGAACGGAACTGAAGTAGAGTTGAGTTGAGTTGAGAGATCTGGGCGGCTCTCGACCGCTCAGCCGCCGCGCTCCCTTGCACTTCGACTGCCGTATGTAAGAGTACCCGATGTTCTCGACAACAACTAACGCAAGCTAAACTTCAATATAATAACGCGAGAAACTGCAGCATTATACTGCTTGAAGGCCGCGTATTTTTGTGAGAATACATTATATTACCTGACTTTGTCAATCGGAATTAATTTACTTCGAATATGAACGTACCTTATTTGTAGAAAAATTCCTCAGACGCATGACAAATAAAAATAACGTCTCACGTACGTGGATCTGAACTGAAATGTTGTACAGTACAAGTCGTGGAATATTTTTTGCGGAAAACTNAATAACGTCTCACGTACGTGGATCTGAACTGAAATGTTGTACAGTACAAGTCGTGGAATATTTTTTGCGGAAAACTTGTGCCGCTGCCTATAATACTTTAATTATTAAATGTCTTGGTTTACCAAAGTGAAATTTTGAATTTTTGATGGTTTAGTATGGGTATTTATATATAAATTTAGAAATATTGTTAGTTTTATAGACAGATATAAATTAAAATATAAAATATACCAGAGTAACTAGAAAATAACCAACACAGGAAATTAGTTGTAGTATATTTTTATCAACGTAATAACATATTTTAAAAACTGCTCTCTAAAATTAAAATTGCATTAATTTTGAAACAAGGTTCCTTACCTCGTAGTTACAATCACAAGTTTTTTTTCGTTGAATACATATATTTTCCATAGTGTATACTGGGTCAGGAAGGGTTAAAAAATGTAATATATGGCACTGGAGTTGTTATTAAATACTGAACAATACAATAAAGTGCATACATTTTCACATAAAAAGTTTAATATTGTGCCAAAAGTGTTAATGTTTCTGCTACAGAAATGGTTTGTTATCTGCGAGCCGTCAGAAACTGATAATGCTGTTAATGTAATGATATTAATATTACTCTGACATTAAGAATTTTTGTATGTGATATTAACTGCAAAGTGAGAAATTTTGAGGCCCTAGTTACTTTCCTCATATCAGCCATGTTTTATCTTTCCACCACTTAAAAAAAAAATACATATTGCCATGTAAGTAATAAACGCAGTGTTTATATTTCGCATGGCTTGAAAGTTATCATCTAACAATACAATAAATATATTTATTGAGTGTTATTCCAAATGAGATGACTTAAAAAAGTACTCACTTTACCTTGAATAGCCTATAACAACTTAACCTCCTTATTGCACAGTCAACATTAAGATGGTGTTTATATTGCGGCAAAACAAATAGTGTGTTGATTCAATGTTAACAAGTATGTTCAAAATTCTCTTGTATATTATTTTCTTTTAAAAATTCCTATATTAAATACATTAAGTGTAATTATTTTATTACAAAAATTAATATTACCAGCTAAGGAAACATACGATTGGGAGAGTAATCGAACCCGTGCCTTGAGTGCTTTACGTTCGCCACTTTACGAAACCTAAAGTCCTACCAACTGCTCTTTTTTAAGATAATCTAATGCATTTCATATTGTGGACGTTGAAAACTATGTAACAACAAACTGCAGTTCTCTTACGTTATGTGGAAATACTTCATGCTCTAGGAATATATGCATACTTGGAAANATGTAACAACAAACTGCAGTTCTCTTACGTTATGTGGAAATACTTCATGCTCTAGGAATATATGCATACTTGGAAAACGAAAACTGCTTTGCAAGGCTTGAGAGATGGTCTAAGATATATTTAGTTTTCGTACTATGCTTTACAAATTGAACATAGTGGTTTAATTTTACGAGGTTATCGCTGTTAACTATTATACGCCATTTTAAAACGTCAAGTCAGAGTAAATTTGTGTTGGTTGGACACTACTTTAATGTCGCAGTACCACAAAATATTTTGTACTTCCTGTTATTTGTAGCGTAATGCAACAGTTGGATACTGCTGTCACGGTGGAAGGCTGCAATTAAACATCGTTCTCCGGGAGGTATTGAACACCGTGTGAACCCATGGCTTAAGTTATATAAATGCACTTTTTTTTATTCTAGCTTGTTTCATAATAACTCCGCGAATTCTTCAGGTCTCTACTTATAGGCAGCAAAGCATAAGACTACTTTTTTATGTATTTCTATTACCTGTGACATAGGATGCTTAGACATATAGACGTAAAACAGCTGCTTATTCCAAGATCTCCAGCCGCACACGCCAGCAAAATGGCGTCACTGGCAATCATTATGTCAGAAGGCAGTTAACCAATCAGCTCATATGCTAGCCTACTGGCCAGCCGGAAGCTCAGCCAAAAGTGAATATTTCTCAGCACGTAACAGCCAATCAGACACAAANTGCTAGCCTACTGGCCAGCCGGAAGCTCAGCCAAAAGTGAATATTTCTCAGCACGTAACAGCCAATCAGACACAAAGGTCGTTCTTAGAGTCTTGTGCACCCAATTGGAGAGTGGGAATGTCCACGTTAAAGGAACTACCACATTTTTAGAAAAAAATGTCCGTAAAATTACGGAAACAACCGATTACAAATTAAGGAGACATCCACGGTAAATAACGGTCTCTTCGTTTTTGTCTTCCTATAACGCCCTCTCAGTAAATGTCACACGAATCTCCGTAAATTCACAGAAAGTGACCACAAACTGGCAAGATTGTTTTTATTTAAATATGCTCTTTAAAAAGAGGGCCAACAAAAAAAGTTTTACATCCGTTATGTGGACGATTCACTGTGCATAATCATGGCTTTTATAAAAACAAATGACATTTGACCAAGTGGCTTGGATTTTAATTCGAAAAAAAATATATATATATAAATGAAAGTCCAACATACTATCCACCCACCTATACACTCATTTACCACGCTTTCACAAAAAATTATGTAAATATGAGATTTATGAAGAATCATTTATGTACTCTCTTAGTTTCTAGTCATGTTAGAGAGTTCGCGATTTTATTTTATTTCAGGTTTACAAACAATTGTAAGGAATAAAAAAGTTTTCGTAATGCATTGCACTGTGTATGACAGAGCAATTAAAAGTGTTTAAATATTTTGTCCTGTAGTGGAATTTGAACCCGAATCGAAAAGTTGACAATCAATAACTCGAACTACTTACTTACCATACCTTTGCNTCCTGTAGTGGAATTTGAACCCGAATCGAAAAGTTGACAATCAATAACTCGAACTACTTACTTACCATACCTTTGCACGAAGCATTTCGAAAATAAAGATTTTACATGAAAGTGACGAACGCGCCGGTCTTTGTTTTAATTCTTGTTAGAGCGCTTGCTGCATTTGTGGTTTATAACACGAGGTTACGAGAAAGTAGTTTTATTTTCGTTATGTGCGTGTTTCACTGTGTGTACAGACGGTTTTATCCTGTAGCGGAATCTGAACAATGATCAACGAATTGGCACTCCATGAGTGGTTCGCACTAGCCTACTACTATTTAACACTATGAAGTGTTGTAAAAATAGGATTTTGTACGCTTCAGTTATCATCTGCATTGCTTGTGTCTCAAAATAGAAGCCATAAGAATACGAATAGCTTCTGTATTTTATATTTACGAAGCTCATTTCCGTTATTCGTCATTACGGAGTGCCTTTCCATAAAATTAATCTACATATTTGTAAATTTTTCCGTAAATCTACAGAAATTTCTAAAAGTGGACGCCATTTCGCTTCTGTGTACTTATCTGCTCTGTGTCGAGAAATACATAGTTCCAGGAGCTGTACCGCGAAACACGTAGTTCGTGGTGANCTGTGTACTTATCTGCTCTGTGTCGAGAAATACATAGTTCCAGGAGCTGTACCGCGAAACACGTAGTTCGTGGTGGGCTAGTTTCTTTCCGCCGTGTTAAATACGGACGAATTCGCTTCTATAAAGCAAAAAGTAGCGAATTGGAATGTTCANGCTAGTTTCTTTCCGCCGTGTTAAATACGGACGAATTCGCTTCTATAAAGCAAAAAGTAGCGAATTGGAATGTTCATATACAGACTGAAGTTCCGTCACATTGTTTATATTTTACTACATTATGTTTATCTTTGACGTCTGAAGTTCGCATGTGATAAGCCCGGTCGTTTCGTTTCTTTGTGTTGGGTGGGATTATCCCTCACACGTCCCTGGACAGCGGGAATTTGTTTTGAGAGAACGCGCAGCGCGGGTAGCAGATTTATAGCCTGCAGAATTCACAAAGTTGGGAAATAAAAAAAAAGGACAAATACACGAAGTGGTTTTCCACTGCGTGAAGGCATCTGTGGACGAGGCCACATAATTACAAATGCTCATCTTTATAATTACTCAACGACACACGTGTCCATTCGCTTTGTGGAGTGAACATCAGATCAACGCAAGAGCTCAGAGTACTTAAGAATATAGAGGGGAAATGGCCGTTTATACCGCGAACCACAAACTCGCACGCCAGAAAAATGGCGTCATTGACCAGCAACATACAGGAACGTCGTTCGCCAATCTACGCCTGGTAATCTACTCGCCAGCAGACACGCCAGCCAACAGGGAACCTTTCGTGTCATGCCGCAGCCAATCATGCACAACGCCCGTTCCCAGTGTCTCGTGCATCCAAATAGGGAATGGCTTCGCGTGCAGAGATTTCGGCGGCTCTTAACGTCGAGGACTTGACAGCCGGTGATGGTGAAATGATGTGAGTATGGAGCGGTGCTAGAATGCAAGGGCAATGAAAATGGGATATTCCCGAGAAAAACTGCTGACCAGTGCGGTATCGTCCGGCACGATTCCCACATGCGAAAACCCAAGAGCGACCTCGCTGGGAATCGAACCCAGTTCACCTAGGTGAAGGGTGAGTAGTCTGACCACTGCACCGCAGCGCCCCAATGGATTCGCCTAAATAAAAGGAACCATCACGCTATTTCGTCTCTGTAGACATATTTAGTCTGTGACAAGATTATAAATTAGATTATAATGCTTCTTATAGAACCAGTGATTTTTTTGTGAAATAATATACAGAATGATCAGCCTAACGTAGTCACCCACAAAATTTCCGGAACGGTTGTAGATAAAAAATGCTGTTTTCGCTAAATGAAATTACGTACGGTGGGAAGTAATTTGCCGCAAAGTGATTATTCGTAACATGTGTGAGGACAGAAATAATTAAACCCTATATGATTAATCCCCTGTAATTATACATTTATTTCAACGGCATCAGAAATTACCTATTAATAGGAATTCAGTGATAAAGTATATGCAATGAAATGTAAAACAGAAATGCCAAGAAATAATGCACAAATACGATAAAGTTAGGTGGGCCAGTAGCATGGGACAGTGAACTTGTACTCACAGCTGTAAGCAAGCAACATGCGGCGTGACACGCCCTGGCGGGACAAGGGGCACGGAATGCGATATTGGACGAAGGAGAGCACTGCAGCCAGCGGAGGGAAGACGGGCAATGTGAGTGCAAGTCTGATATCAATAAATTACTGTTTATTCATATACCAACGTAATTCACGAGATTTGTTTCTTAGTAATTAACTTACTGAGTAACGAGTGCGTACAGATGCACAACAAAAATAGAACAAACCAACCTAAGGATAAATGCAATCGCATCTGCATGCATAGTACAAAAGAGCACAGTTGCGGTTGAAAAGCTTCACATTAGGTCTGTTCACAGCATGCGCTCGATGTGTTTACCATGGACAGCAATACACATATGTAAACGCACATGTATCTAGTGACGAGCAGCCTCAAGTGTTTCTAGTGCAATGCCTCTGCTAGCTGCCACAATGCTTTTCTGCATGTCTTCTGGCGTCATAGGAACCGTATCGCACACCCTATATTTCAGTATTCCCCACAGGAAAAAGTCGAGAGGTGTGATGTCGGGGGAGTGAGCTGGCCATCTTACTACACCAAAAAGCCATAACCACCGGTTTGGAAACGCTTCATTTAACACTTGCTTCACCACCAAATCATAATACTCAGGACAATCATCATGCTGAAACCTCTTATCACAACTTATGTCGAGCGGTATGTCTTCCAGAAGTGCCGGTAAGGTCTCTCTGAGGAAATGGGCGTACGTACAGTCTGACACTGTCCCTTTAATGAAGAATTGCCCTTTGATGTTGTCTCCAACGATTCCACACCAAACGTTCACTTTCCACTGTCGCTGGTGCTCCACGTACCGGGCCCAAAGTGGATTTTCCACGCCCAGTAGTGCATATTTCTTTAATTTACGCGCCCATGGTTTGTGAAGTTCGCTTCATCGGTAAATAGCATCTTATTCAGAAAATTGCTGTAATTCCTTACATACATCAGAATAAATATACAAAACTGAACACACTGCTGAAAATCACCTTCATGTAATGCCTGATTAAGAACCACGTGATATGGATGAATTTTTTTTGGTGCAGTATCTGTAACATACTTGTTTTACTTATTCCTACGAGCCTGGAAAGTACTCGCGTACTCCTGCGGGGTTGTGCATCGACACGTGCCAACACAGTGTGTTGATGCGTCTCGCCCGTAGCAGTCTTTCGTCGCACTCGTGTTGTGGAATTCCAATCACCTCGTGACCAAGAGACGTGTGCAAATTCTTCGTATCGTTTGCCGTGAGGTGGGCGTCCTATTTGGATACCTTTCACCATAGATTCGGGCCGCTTGCTTGGCATTTCTGCCACTCTCACCGTAAATAAGTAGAGCATCCAGTATTCCCCATTCGTGAAACTTCATTGCGTATGTACAGCCACCCACTGCAATACAACTTACCATAACAGATAACGAGGACTGGTGCTGCGCTGCTATTAGGATGCGGCCCTTCCAGGATGAGTCACGGCGCGTGTTGCTTGCTTACAGCTGTGAGTACAAGCCCACTTCCCCATGCTATTGGCCCACCTAACTTATTCAAATTTTTGCATTATTTCTTGGCGTTTTTATGTTACTTTCCTTTGCATATGCTATATCACTGAATTCCTCGTTGCACATACTTTCAGATGCCGTTGTAGTAAATATATGTTTCCAGGGGGAAAATCATATGGGGAATAATTATTTCTGTCCATACACGTGTTACGAAGAGTCACTCTGCGGCAAATTACTTGCCCTCGTACGTAATTTCATTTAGCGAAAACAGCATTTCGTGATCTGCCACCGTTCCGGAAATTTTAGGGGTATCCACATTAGGCAGACCAATCTGTATATCAGTGCACTTTTNTCGTGATCTGCCACCGTTCCGGAAATTTTAGGGGTATCCACATTAGGCAGACCAATCTGTATATCAGTGCACTTTTATTCTCAGAACAAGTTGTAGATGATTAAAATTTGCAAATCTTTCCTTGTTACTCTGTTGTGGCCAATGAGTAGCGAGCTACTCAGGACGTGGTTGCTGCAACGGCGTATGCACAACCACTACTTGCGGCCACAGAATGTTTAGAATAGAAACAAAACGGCGTGGGGGTTCCTTTTATGTGTTTGAAGCCATTAGCTGGTTACACAAGTGATCATACGCCACGTATCTGATTGGCTACTGCGCGCTGAAAAATATTCCATATTGGTCGGGTTACCGGCTGGGAAGTGATACAAGGTAGGCATTGGCAAACAGCGTTGCGACATGTTACTGGCCAGTGACGTCATTTAGCTGGTGTTTGTGGCTTAGGTTCACGGTACAAACGGCTGTTTCACTTCTATAGTCTTAAGATTCCTGTTGTGTTGNAGCTGGTGTTTGTGGCTTAGGTTCACGGTACAAACGGCTGTTTCACTTCTATAGTCTTAAGATTCCTGTTGTGTTGCTAAGTACGTCGGCCGTTCTGATTTGAAGTTTACACATTTTGGAAATCTTTCCATCAAGAATCACTTATCAGTTACAATATTAAAACACTTTATTTTCTGCAATACAATAAATCGTTTGTTAACGNAGCTGGTGTTTGTGGCTTAGGTTCACGGTACAAACGGCTGTTTCACTTCTATAGTCTTAAGATTCCTGTTGTGTTACTAAGTACGTCGGCCGTTCTGATTTGAAGTTTACACATTTTGGAAATCATTCCATCAAGAATCACTTATCAGTTACAATATTAAAACACTTTATTTTCTGCAATACAATAAATCGTTTGTTAACGCAAGAAAATTATTTTTATTAAAAATTAGGATTACCACAAACAATTTTTTTTATCCCTATATCAATATATTTGATAAACTTGCATCGTCTTTCCAATAGTTCAGCAGCATGGTTTGTGGTACAGTCAGTTACTGTAAATATAAAGTAAGTCATGATGTATATTATTTAAGAAATGTGTTAATCGGTAACGTAGAATTAGAAAGTTTCGTTAGATACTAAAAACTACAATGAATGAAAGAAAATTTTAATATAATTGACTCTTTCCTTAGGTGTAGGCTATTCACGGTAAAGTGAGCACTTTTTAAAGCCCGCTTATTTAGAATAATTGTCGATAAATATNAGTCATGATGTATATTATTTAAGAAATGTGTTAATCGGTAACGTAGAATTAGAAAGTTTCGTTAGATACTAAAAATTACAATGAATGAAAGAAAATTTTAATATAATTGACTCTTCCCTTAGGTGTAGGCTATTCACGGTAAAGTGAGCACTTTTTAAAGCCCGCTTATTTAGAATAATTGTCGATAAATATATTTTATTTTAGCTTTAGGGGTTAAACTCTGAGTGATGTGGAATATACACGCCTTGTTTATTATTTATATGGCACTATTTATTCAAAAAGTTGGTTAAAGGATTAAATATGGCTGAAAGGAAAAAGTGACTAGGCCCTCAAAAGTGCTCACTTTACCGTGAATAGCCTATACATAGCAAAATTTTCTTTCTATAAACAAAACAAGTTCAATGATATTTTTCGTTACTATAAAGAAAATTATTATGGTACGAAAACTAAAAGGTAACAATAATAACAACATACCGAAGTTTCTTTAACCTTCCCTTTGAATTAAAGCTAGATTTTGTTAGTGTAAACAGACGCCTCAAAGAAATGCTTTTCTTTGCTATACAACGTAAATATTTTTACTCATATTTTACTGTGTACTTTGACGGTGTCCCAACAAACCACAAACACATGTTACAAGAAGTAATGTCCTAAGATTTTTGACCTACGTGAAACTACGTGGTAGCTGGAAGTGTCGGGAGGTCAACCTTACCTGGTTGCGCGGCAACCCGTCGTACTGTTCCTGCAGGTGGTTGCGCGGCAACCCGCTGTACAGTAGCTGTTTGGGCGAAAGCCGTCGACGGAGTGCGCGCGCGGCGCATTACTCGCCTTGTCGGGTCGCACCTCCCCTCTGACCCTTTGTCATCGTGACCATCAAGGAGCATGCGTGCCACATGTGACGTCACTGAGGAGTGCCACATACGTTCTTGGCTGTTTGGAATTGTTCTGGAGAGAACGACGAAGGAAATATAAGGGGTGGCTTCCCGTCTTGGGGGCAGAGAAGCAGAGAGTGACTCCTACAACATGGGTAGAGAAAGGAACTTTGTTACTACCAGAAGGGTATGGGAGGGGAAGGTCTTTTACTCCTAGTGTAATAGGGGCCACGGTGGCTGAGCGGTTAGACTGCTCGCTTCCCACCAAGGCGAACCAGGTTCAATCCCCATCCGTATCACTCCGGACTTTCGTATGTGAGAATCGAGCCGGACGATTCCGCTGGTTGGCAAGTTTTCTCGGGGATCTCCCATTTTCCCCACCCCTTCATTCCGGTGCTGTTCCATCTCAACACATTCCACCCTCAACGGTTCTCAAGACCTCGTTTTTAAGAGCCACCCAAATCTCTCAACTCTCAACTTAACTCATCGTGTTATAAGTTATAATTGCACTAGTAATTTAAGGGTTTTTTTTTACATTATCTTTAATAAAATTTAAAATTTGTGATTTGGGCGTTTTGTGACGATTGTGATCTTTTGCTATTGTGCTTTATATTTTGTAAGTATTTTATTGTGAAAATTTAGAAGGAAAAAAAAGGAACAATTAAGATTGTTCCCCAGATATATGTGAGAAAGGTAAGTAACGTGTTGCGACTTTCACAAACCCTATCACTTCACCCCTTTTGCTACACTCGACGAAGGGTGGGGGGTCTCTGCTTTTGTGAAATTTTCCACTGAAGGAAAGAGAGAATAAGTGCTGTTTACGTGTGTCCATACGCGACCGGCACAGTATATTTTTAACATTATTCGTTTAAAGGTGTACGTGCATATGAGCTATGTAATTTAGCTAACCTGTCATTTATAGGTTAGATACACCAACCTAGAATCGAACGCAGTGACAAATTGGCTACGAGTAAACAATTTCTCTAATAAATAACACTTTGAGTTCGGTAGACATTTCTAAAAATTCAAGACTCTGTCCATCACTGCATGTGCAAAAACCTTGTTGGTGCTGCTTTTTTACACCGTACTGATTGTTCTCACCACACCGGACACACTAACCTTTTCTGACGCTATTTTATTTACGTCTTCAGGTGTTGCAAACAACAAATTGTTTGATGCGTGCGTTACTTAAGTCGACACAACACTTGTTTCGTAGTCACAGCTAATGAGCTACAGGATTGGGAATTGATCACTCACCAAACATAACCTTTATTTTGTTATTTATACAACTGCGTTTACTGAGTCTGAATGGACCGACTGTATTGTACAACGATTATAACAAGTCCACTGTNGTTTACTGAGTCTGAATGGACCGACTGTATTGTACAACGATTATAACAAGTCCACTGTAATCCAGCATAGTACTGATTTACCATGACCCAATTACATGTTCTTTCATATGTAACGGGGTATAAAGTCCGACATGCTCACGTAGTTATTGTAATTTTCACTGGTCTAGTGAAGTTAAGTGGAACAATAAAACGCGTATCTTGCAAATTTGATTTTTAATAATAGAGAAACCTTTATATAGGCATTAAAAAAAATTGCAAAAATTAGTGAGTTAACGCTTTTGCTCATAGATAAATATATAGTTTTAGGCGTCGCAAAAAACAGACAAACTTTTTATCTCGAACTGTACTGGTATCGACATGACGTTCTTGTCCTATACCGGGAACCATAAAAATAGGTTTGAAATTCTTGTAACCGGATGCAGCGGCTTACCAGACTGCGGAATATAATGCCAAAAGCAAATAATGTCTCACACACGTGAGAATTTTCCTTGTTGGACTCTGTTTCCTGCTGTGTACATTTCTGATCATGACGATCACTTTCTCTATGGGGGACGTGGAAGTAGACCTTAAATAGTTAATATACGGACACAAGACCTAAAGTCTTTTAACCTACAGTCACTATACCTAAAGTCGTTTATCCTACATGCACTATACCTAAAGTCGTTACCTACAGGCACTAGACCTAAAGTCGTTTAATCTACAGGAACTAGACCTAAAGTCGTTTAACCTACAGGCACTAGACCTACAGTGATTTTTAACCTACAGGCACTTGACCTAAAGTCGTTTAACCTACAGGCACTAGACCTAAATTCGTTAAACCTACAGGTACTGACCTAAAGTCGTTTCTTTTAAACTTCACTTCAGCGAAAGGCGTTTATTGTACAGTCGTTTGACCTAGTCGTTTGTCCAAAAACACCGATAAATTATGTTCAAGGAAGTCTTACCACAACATTCCAGACGCAGGACCACAGAGTTAATAAGCACGCAGAAATGGCATGGTGGTTCCTTTGATGTGGGTGTACCCATTCTAGAACGTCTGTGCGAAGTTCTGGGAAATGACCTTGCGTCCAACTGGCTGCCGCGTGCTGGGAAAGGTTCCCTATTGGCTAAGCTGCCGGTTTGTAAGCAAGTTACCAGGCGCTGATTGGCGAAACGGTGTTCCAGCATGTTGGTGGCTAGTGACGCCATTTTGCTGGCGTGTGGGGCTGGAGTTAGTGAAATAAGCAGCTGTTTCACCTCTGTATTTTTATGTACTATATAGCGCAATGAATTCAGCTTCTTCCCCGAGAGTAATGTTATATGTGGACATTTCTGCAGCTCTGGATTGTGAGTGGTTTTCCCAATGACTCTTAAGAACCAATCAGATTTTCCGCNATATGTGGACATTTCTGCAGCTCTGGATTGTGAGTGGTTTTCCCAATGACTCTTAAGAACCAATCAGATTTTCCGCTGGTTGCGTAAATGAAGCACGTGTTGAATCATGGTAAGGAGAGTACGAACAAAAAAGTATTTTATTGCAACAATTAAAAAACAATCATAAATTAATGCGGGACGGAAACAGTTAATCAATAACACAATACCCTCCTAGGCTGTCACCACATATTTTATAATACTTAGTTAGGGCCACGGTGGCTTAACCCTCTACCAAAGCTAACCGGGTTCAATCACCAGCCGGGTCACTCCCTAATTTTCGCAAGTGGGAATCATGCCGGACGATGCCACTGGTCGCAGGTTTTCTCAGGGATCTCCAGTTTCCGCACCCTTTCAATCCAGCGCTGCTCCATACTCACCTCAATCACACTCATCGGCTTATAATACCTCGCAGTTAAGAGCCGCCCAAATCTCTCCACTCACTCAATAGTACTTAGTTTAGAGGCGAATGGCATCTGTCCTATTTTTGTAACTCAACTTTATTTGTGGAGGAAAATAAATCGGAGTTCTTTGAGGAACAGATAAACTAGCTATTTTAAATATTGTTATTCATTATTTCATTTTCATTTTTGTTATTGAATTATTTGCTCTACAAGCGACACGATAAATTTCGATAGATATTCTGTAAGCGACTACAAGAATTTACANTCGATAGATATTCTGTAAGCGACTACAAGAATTTACACCAGCAACCAGAAACCAAAAATTAATAACTACTGTAAAAGAACAATAACAGGAGTGATTAAATTTTTTTCTGTCACGCCCTGCCAATATCATAGTTAACTACTAATATTATTTTATCAAAATAGAAAAAAACTAACAAATTAAATAAAAACTTGAGTGTTTCAAATATTCTGCAATAAAGTTGCAAGTCTTGTTGAATTATAGTAGCCTATGTTCCGTCTGGAAATTTCTTGCTGTTTTTCTTTAAGTATGTCCTAAAAAACATTCTAGAAATGTCCCAAAATACCATGAATAAAGTCAATGTTGAAAATACAACGCAGTAGGGATATGTTTATAAGACTAGTATGTTTATGTGCATGCTCTCATCACACAAGGCAATTCCCCGAAAATAATTAAAAATTGATTTTCCATTTTTTATAAGAATAAATTCAGGTCAGCACTTTAAATTCCGAACGAAAAGTTTCTTTCATACAGCGCCAAGTCAATGAAGACAAATGTGCCTTCAGCCCGCGTGCGAAATACGACTCTTTATTTCTCCTCTCTCTCTCACAACCACTCTCCTACATCGGCGGGCTCGTAAATTAGAAAAGTCAACGGTGGTGATAAATGTTTGCGTTTTCGTGCGATCAAGTTGCTTTCAGAGCGGTTCTTAATGGCGGTAGCTATTCTTTAAGCACCGTAAAAGTATAATTACCAAAACCTAGTTATAAATCTTTTTTTGCATTGTGTTGGGTTATGAGTGCTTGTAGGTGGCTCTTAAGAGCGAGGTATTGAGAGCCTGTGTGGGCGAAGTGAGTATGGAGCAGCGCAGGAATGTAAAGGCGGGGGAAATAGGAGATCTCCGGGAAAACCCGTTGGCCAGCGTCATCGTACGGCACGATCCCTCCATGCAAAAATCTGGGTGTGACCCCGCCGAGAATCGAACATGGTTCACATAGGTGGGAGGCGAGTTTTCTAACCACTAAAAACTGCGGTCCCTTTTCGTTGTGATAACTGTGTCGTAGTTACTTATAAAATAATCAGTGGTAGTAGATATGTTCATATAAGTGTAAAATAGTAAATCTTTGCAATAGCACTTTCCTTATATCCTTTCTACGATATGAACGCTTTAGATCCTTTACAAAATATGTAAAAGTACAAAGCGTCCAGATCCTCAACGTCTGTACAACACTGTAGAAACCGCAGTTTGGTTCCTGGTTGGTTTACAGTTGCCGCAGTGCTCCTGGTTCAGGCCACACGTGACTTGTCGTCGTTATGAGGAAAGCTGCTTTTCGGCTGATATTCTTTCGTAAGGCGGCGGGTTAAAAACCTTGCCTTCCGAACTGGTAGTTTAAAATTAACGTTGTTTACTAACACAATAAGTCCTTCATTATACAAACAAAGTGTTTAAATCTCACGTAAACTAATATAACAACTTTCAATATCATGTGTTGTAACAGAAAAACGTTTGGTGTGACAACTATAGGCTTTCTACCCCTCCCCCCTCCTCACTGACAATCAGGCACTCCCATTACAAACAATACCGAACATACTTGCCTGTTTCGGGTGCCTCGTTTGTTGAAAATCATCTAAATTTCAATATGTTTACATTAATGCAATTCTCTTCACATAAGTTAAACAGTTTTATTATAAAATGAACANTTCAATATCATGTGTTGTAACAGAAAAACGTTTGGTGTGACAACTATAGGCTTTCTACCCCTCCCCCCTCCTCACTCACAATCAGGCACTCCCATTACAAACAATACCGAACATACTTGCCTGTTTCGGGTGCCTCGTTTGTTGAAAATCATCTAAATTTCAATATGTTTACATTAATGCAATTCTCTTCACATAAGTTAAACAGTTTTATTATAAAATGAAAAATTATCATATTAATTTTGAATGCCTCTGCAGGGGTCCTGGTTTGCCCCGCCTTCTGGAGGTGTAAATTCTCTCCCCTACGCCTAACTGAGGAAGGTGACCCTTTTTTTCTGCCCCAAAAATGTCATAAAAAATGACCCCTCACATAAAGAATTGAGTTTGCACAAATGCCGCTATTATGACACTTTCGTTCATTCTTCATTCTTTATAATACAAAATATTAAAATGAAAACTACGCACTTAATATTATTCCCAATACGTGAATTACACTATGCTAATCACTGCGAATACCTTGATTGACACGTGAACCCAGTTTCTATGACAATTCTACCAACAATTATATTTAAGTTGTATATAACCTTTACTACTATACAACCATGAGACAAAATGACCTCTCACAATTGGCGTAACAAAACGATGAGAAAAGTAGATCTTAATCAGGGATAATTAAAAATTCTTACTTTGCCGTGAACCACCTATATTAATAAACACATAACAGTAACTTAACAGGAGAACATTAAAAAATATATTTTATATAGTCCACTGGGCAAGAACAAATCAATTATAAACCATCGATATACAAGCAGAGTTACTCACATAAAGAATAAAATTGTATTGGTGCTATTATCTGGCAATGCTCTGCGCCGTTCATAAATTTACGCGTTCTGCAGCATACTGTACAAAAACGAATTCATTCAATATAATGTGTTGAGTGGTTCATTTTACACTTCTAATGGTGATCATTTGCAAGCCAAATGTGTTGCTAGTGAGGCAATCAAGGTATACATGCGCACGGTAATTTTCAAAGAANTGGTGATCATTTGCAAGCCAAATGTGTTGCTAGTGAGGCAATCAAGGTATACATGCGCACGGTAATTTTCAAAGAACAGAGCATTACAAAGTGGCAAAGCTCGAACTGTAAGCAGCCTCTTTGTATGCAAAATGTTGCCCGAGTCTCAATTGCTAACACGCACGGCTGCAAAATGCGTGAATTTACACACAGGCTAACTATCAAGAAACCCGAATTGCTTCCTTTCTGTATTTACATTTCTCCGTAGATAACTCACTCATTGCATTCGCCTTTTAAATAACGTGTTTTTATTGGTTCCCTTGATAAAATTCCTGGACTTATTTGTTGCCTAGATAGCCATTCCACTTGCCTTGGAAAGAAAGGAACCACAAAAGGGGTAGAGGAGGTAGAGATAATTTATTGATACCACTTTTATTTCCATATCATTCCTTCAGTTTATGGGCTGGCGCTATAACTGTGCAGAAGGGATAAAAATTCGCTTCTGTTCCCGATAAACGGGACGAAGGATGATTGCAATTCTTTCTAAGCAATTCTACGGGCTTCCAGAATTTACACATAGCCAAAGAAGCATTACAAATGTACGCAGATACGCTGTTCTCACTTTGTTTTCCAAGAGAAACTTTGGCCAGAGTTAATAGTAATTCTACACGACGTCTGTTCACGAGACTGCAGTCTTGTAAACAATAAAATTACTGGAAGAGGATTAAGTGACCTAATTGTACACGGCAGAAGAGACAGGGTCCGTTGAGTGAAATCCTTCACTTGATGGGGTATTTCATTCGTTGTTAAGACGACTCGTATATTCCGAAGTCTAAAAAACATTTCTGCTAATATCAACAACATACGGTTTTTCTGGTCCCAACATACACTGAAGAGCCAAAAAAAAAAAACTGGTACACCTGCCTAATATCGAGCATGCAGCAGTGCCGCAAGACGACATGGCATGGACTCGACTAATGTCTGGAGGTATGCAGGAGGCAATTCACACCATGAATCCTGCAGGGCAGTCCAAAAATCTAATCTGCGCCAATTTGAGAAAGGATTGCACTTCTGTCACGTTTAATGATTTTTGTCAGTCGTCGTTTGTCCCGTTCTTTCACGATCTTTTCCCGGTCGCAGCGATGTCGAATATTTGATGTTTTGCCGTATTCCCGATATTCACGGTACACTCGTGAAATGGTCGTACGTGAACATCAAAATGTTTTCGCTACCTTGGAGATGCTATGTCCCATCTCTCGTGCACCAGCTATAACACCACGTTCAAACTCACTTAAATTTTGATAAGGACGGTAACATCGTTGTCATTGGCTAGATCGACGGGACCACATCGCGTTACTCTGATTGGTTCCATACCTCTGTAATTATCATACGCACGCCTATACCAGTTTTTTTGGCTCTTCTGTGTATAAATGCTGCTCATGGTTAAGTGAGCAATTTGGAAATCCCTGCTTAAAAACTCGTTTTCTCCACATTTTGTATCCTTCCGCCATATGTAAAATGGACACTGCCATCGGTACAGAGCACTTAAGAATACTGAGGTGAAAGAGCCGCTTATTTAGCCAAATCCAGCCACACACGCCAGGAAAATGGCGCCACTGATCGGCAATATGCCCAGATAATATAAAACAATTTAGCTGCACGCGGTAGCCAATCTGATACAAGGCCCGTTCCCAGGACCTCGCACAGCCAATCACTAATTGGGTACGCGTACATGAAAGGTAACGCCATGCTATTTAATCTCTATGCGTTTATCGACTATGTGCTATCCAAATGATTACTTTATTTGTGTGTTTTTCAAGTGGATAATTAAGATTTTTGGGAACGTANGCATGAAAGGTAACGCCATGCTATTTAATCTCTATGCGTTTATCGACTATGTGCTATCCAAATGATTACTTTATTTGTGTGTTTTTCAAGTGGATAATTAAGATTTTTGGGAACGTACATGTGTTCCTCATATGCAAATTCGTACTGCAATGTCTATAAAGCAAAATAATACAAACTTGATTTGTCAGAACTTTAAAAATTACATTCTCAGNCTGCACGCGGTAGCCAATCTGATACAAGGCCCGTTCCCAGGACCTCGCACAGCCAATCACTAATTGGGTACGCGTACATGAAAGGTAACGCCATGCTATTTAATCTCTATGCGTTTATCGACTATGTGCTATCCAAATGATTACTTTATTTGTGTGTTTTTCAAGTGGATAATTAAGATGTTTGGGAACGTACATGTGTTCCTCATATGTAAATTCGTACTGCAATGTCTATAAAGCAAAATAATACAAACTTGATTTGTCAGAACTTTAAAAATTACATTCTCAGTACAGCGTCGAGAGACAGAACTATTTTAACTAACTCACTACCAACTAAAATAGGCCTGCTCTTCAGTGTGCACGGTATCATAAATACGGTCAAAGAACAGACATTTTTCGAAGGTTGATTTCAAAAGTGTTCACATAACCGTGACCAATTTATAACAGAACCATACACTGATACTCGTGCAGCTCTGAACAAAAGATTCGTTCGTTTCAATGCCTAATATATGCTAACATATATATATACACATGTGTATAGGCACACATATATAAAGGGGCCACGGTGGCTAAGGCGAACAGGGTTCAAACCCCGGCAGGGCCACTCCCGGATTTTCGTATGTGGGAATCGTACCAGACGATGGTCGGCAGGTTTTCTCGGTGATCTCCCATTTTCCTCGCCCCTTCATTCCGGAGCTGCTCCATTCTCACCTCAATCACGCCCATCGGCTCTCAAGACCTCGCTGTTAGGAGCCACCCAATACTCTTCACTTACTTACACACACATATACACGCACACACAAGCGCACACACCAACACACACATACATACACACACACACACACACACACACACACGTGTTTCTGAAAAGATTATCTGAACCGTTCTGAAATGAAACACTGAAAAATTNATATGCTAACATATATATATACACATGTGTATAGGCACACATATATAAAGGGGCCACGGTGGCTAAGGCGAACAGAGTTCAAACCCCGGCAGGGCCACTCCCGGATTTTCGTATGTGGGAATCGTACCAGACGATGGTCGGCAGGTTTTCTCGGTGATCTCCCATTTTCCTCGCCCCTTCATTCCGGAGCTGCTCCCTTCTCACCTCAATCACGCCCATCGGCTCTCAAGACCTCGCTGTTAGGAGCCACCCAATACTCTTCACTTACTTACACACATATACACGCACACACAAGCGCACACACCAACACACACATACACACACACACACACACACACACGTGTTTCTGAAAAGATTATCTGAACCGTTCTGAAATGAAACACTGAAAAATTCCCTTTCTGTAAGGTAACGTGGTTAAAGACAGTGATTAGTAGCGAAAATTATTTTAACGGTTTAGCTATTAGAAACAGAAAACAACGAATATTTTTCTCAGCCAACATATTTTCGATAACAGTTTAGCTACTCCATCGTTTTGTGATTGGATGATAAAGTTTTAAAATGTGCTAATTGATTGCCCACCAATCACAATGTTTCATGCGTGTATTACATCGAATGAGGAAAGCAAACTATGGAACGTTTGTACAGTAGTTAGAACAGTAGCAAAGAGTCAAATTTTCCCGCTATAAACGATGGTCTGTAACTATATCACCTTCCTACGTTTATGTTTTAAGAATACTTTACATTTTTTGCCTTTTGAAATTTTGTAGGAGGTTCACAAAGCGTCCGGTGTTGGAATATCAGAATGTACACTTGCTAAGCGGGTAGGAAACATCTTCACACGCAGAGAGCAACCGACAACGAAAGTCATATTTCAGATGTGAAAACAGTGCAACGGAAAATATTAATTAACTTAGTCAAATTTCCCCCGCGATTAATCAACTTCTCCTTCCGTACGTAAAGCCACGAAGTAAGTCAATTTGTAAAACCGATTCTATAAATTAACGCCCGAAGTTAACTGTTATTATTATTATTATTTTTTAAACAATAAACTGGGGTTATTTTGTACCTACTGGGGTAACTTTGAAACACTAAAAGCTTTGGTTTTTATGTCATTGAGCGAAGTAATAGAAAACATGACATGGCCAAATAACATAAGTTCGTCGTTATTTTACGAAACGGCACAGAAACAAAAATGTAGAGTGGTCTAAATTAAGAGTTCATAAAGATTAAATGAAGGGCTAAAGAGGTGCAACAGCCACTTATTCTACGGACGGAACCAAAATAACGTCACTGGCCAGCNTGTAGAGTGGTCTAAATTAAGAGTTCATAAAGATTAAATGAAGGGCTAAAGAGGTGCAACAGCCACTTATTCTACGGACGGAACCAAAATAACGTCACTGGCCAGCATCATGTCGGAACGCCGCTCGCCAGTTCTTAATAACATACTTGCCAGCTAGCAGCCCAACCAATGCAGAACCTTTCGCAGCATGCAGTAGCCAATCAGAAACGATGCCGGTTCCCAGAGCCTCGCNACACACACACACACACACACACACGTGTTTCTGAAAAGATTATCTGAACCGTTCTGAAATGAAACACTGAAAAATTCCCTTTCTGTAAGGTAACGTGGTTAAAGACAGTGATTAGTAGCGAAAATTATTTTAACGGTTTAGCTATTAGAAACAGAAAACAACGAATATTTTTCTCAGCCAACATATTTTCGATAACAGTTTAGCTACTCCATCGTTTTGTGATTGGATGATAAAGTTTTAAAATGTGCTAATTGATTGCCCACCAATCACAATGTTTCATGCGTGTATTACATCGAATGAGGAAAGCAAACTATGGAACGTTTGTACAGTAGTTAGAACAGTAGCAAAGAGTCAAATTTTCCCGCTATAAACCATGGTCTGTAACTATATCACCTTCCTACGTTTATGTTTTAAGAATACTTTACATTTTTTGCCTTTTGAAATTTTGTAGGAGGTTCACAAAGCGTCCGGTGTTGGAATATCAGAATGTACACTTGCTAAGCGGGTAGGAAACATCTTCACACGCAGAGAGCAACCGACAACGAAAGTCATATTTCAGATGTGAAAACAGTGCAACGGAAAATATTAATTAACTTAGTCAAATTTCCCCCGCGATTNACGAAAGTCATATTTCAGATGTGAAAACAGTGCAACGGAAAATATTAATTAACTTAGTCAAATTTCCCCCGCGATTAATCAACTTCTCCTTCCGTACGTAAAGCCACGAAGTAAGTCAATTTGTAAAACCGATTCTATAAATTAACGCCCGAAGTTAACTGTTATTATTATTATTATTATTTTTTAAACAATAAACTGGGGTTATTTTGTACCTACTGGGGTAACTTTGAAACACTAAAAGCTTTGGTTTTTATGTCATTGAGCGAAGTAATAGAAAACATGACATGGCCAAATAACATAAGTTCGTCGTTATTTTACGAAACGGCACAGAAACAAAAATGTAGAGTGGTCTAAATTAAGAGTTCATAAAGATTAAATGAAGGGCTAAAGAGGTGCAACAGCCACTTATTCTACGGACGGAACCAAAATAACGTCACTGGCCAGCATCATGTCGGAACGCCGCTCGCCAATCAGTTCTTAATAACATACTTGCCANTAACATACTTGCCAGCTAGCAGCCCAACCAATGCAGAACCTTTCGCAGCATGCAGTAGCCAATCAGAAACGATGCCGGTTCCCAGAGCCTCGCACAGCCAATCCGAGAGTACGCCCACATCATATATGAACCACTACGTCGTTCCGACTCTGTGGATTTATCTACTCTGTAGTTTTAGCTTAATATTGAAATTGTGTCTGTTTCTGAAAATTTACAGTACCATTAAATATAGACTGTTCACGGTAAACTGAGCACTTTCGAGGCCCTTGTTACTTTTTTCTTTCAGCCATTTGTTTATTCTTTAACTACCTTTTTAAAATAAATATTGACATGTAAGTAATGAAAACAGTGCGTATATTCCACAGCACTAGGAAGTTAACGTCTGACGCTAAAATATAGTATACTAGCTGTGCCCACGGCTACGCACGCGTGGACCACAAAATTATTGTCTATGTTTTTTTTTTAAATAAAGTCCATGCTTTTTATACCTTTTTTACGAGTACTTTATAAATGATGGTATTTTAAAACACTGTCAGAGCTGAATAATAATATATTGGCGCCCCGAGCTGGCTGAAAATACACATTCCCACCAGCTTTCTCTCGGGCGCGCTGTAGCGTTGTGACACGCCCGAGCTGTCGAGAGCGTCCGCTATCGCTTGTTGTTACGGACTAGATACATACACAGAGGTGAAATTACATTATGATTCCTTTGGTAAGAGTATACTGGTTCTGTGTGAGGTTCTGGGAACGCTCCTTCCATCCCATTGCTTACTTCGTGCTATGAACGGCTCCTTGTTTGCTGTGATGTCGGCTGATGAGTGAGTTACCAGGTGCTGATTGGTAAAACGGCATTCCAGTATTTCTCTGCTCATAGTGACAACATTTTGCTGGCATGTGCAGCTGTACTTCGCGGTAGAAGAGGTTATTTTACCTCTGCAATTTTACGTCTTATGTGTTAATGTCGCATGTGGTCTCTGACAGCTCATAACGTGGCCTACATGTGAACAAAAAACATGTCAATAATAATAATTAAATGTATCAATAAATGTGAGAGTAATTTTATACTATGATAAGTTAGTTAAAAATCCGTTTTCATATGCTAACTCTTGTCTGTTGAGTGATGTACATTTTAAATAATAAATTATTATAAAAGTATTTATATATTTTTTACACGCGCTTTAAAAACATTTTATGCATTCTCAGGCGTAGTAAAAATTTTATTCTGTCTCCGATGGCTCTAGACGGTAAAAGCTTCTGTGATATAACATGCTATTCAAAAGTATACACGCGCGTACTGTAGTAATATTTAATAAAATGCGGCAGTGGTTNCCAACTCTTGTCTGTTGAGTGATGTACATTTTAAATAATAAATTATTATAAAAGTATTTATATATTTTTTACACGTGCTTTAAAAACATTTAATGCATTCTCAGGCCTAGTAAAAATTTTATTCTGTCTCCGATGGCTCTAGACAGTAAAAGTTTCTGTGATATAACATGCTATTCAAAAGTATACACGCGCGTACTGTAGTAATATTTAATAAAATGCGGCAGTGGTTNTTCTGTGATATAACATGCTATTCAAAAGTATACACGCGCGTACTGTAGTAATATTTAATAAAATGCGGCAGTGGTTTTCTTTAAATACATGTTGGTTGTTACTTAGATGTGGAAAGTGCTATCCTCAAACTTATGCTGCCGTTGCTCGCCTTTGCCTGCTTGGCTACACAGGCATATCGTAATAAGGACTCTTATAGTAGTTTTATTAACCATTATTTTGTGAACATGCTACTATCAACAGTTCGTCTTTGCTACACACATGCATACCGCAATTATAAGGACTTCTAATGGTATATATTAATAATATATATATTTTTGTAAACTTGTTGCTAACAGTTCGTAATCGATCCTAGGGTTCGTCAAGGTCGACACGTCAGCTCCACAATCAAATAGTGTGTGTCTTGACGACCGGCTGTAACCACGTCAGGGTTATCAGTCTTTGCAGTGCGTTCGATCTTTCTTTGAGGAAAGTGTCACCCTAGCACCAGAATTTTTAAGTGATCATGAATTTATTTATGTAAATATTTTTCATTAACAAGATTACTTCCTGTGTGCTTCAAGGTTAACTCAAACAGCAGTCGCGGGTCCCCATCAAATCCCGGAGTTGCTTGTCTGTCGTCTTGCTGCTACCTTTCGGCGGCAAGGAAAACCCAGTGTCCTCGCGTCACTGAACGCAGTGAGTATTAAGTTGGGACAATGAGATCAGTGATAATTGCCATTAATGTTTATAATACTTTAAAATTCAATCTTTGTGGTTAAGTTTGTTCAGGACATATTCTTCTTACGGTACGCAAATTATGATTTAAAAGTGGTTTTTTCTTACCTACCACTACCTAGTCAGCAATATCCATTTTTCTCTCCCCTCCCGCCATTAAGACATTTGTCAGTATTGTTAACCATGTTTATTACTCGTGTGTTGCAGCTTGATGATCTTGTCATAGCAGTNCATTAAGACATTTGTCAGTATTGTTAACCATGTTTATTACTCGTGTGTTGCAGCTTGATGATCTTGTCATAGCAGTATGGCCGGTAGAGCTCCAGCCATTTCTTTCAGCTCTTCCCTTCCTTCTCCTAATGCTGTCTCCGAGGTTAGACCAACGCCACCTCCGAGGTTTTTTTCGTGTGTGTTTTGTAGCATGTCGTTTACCGGCTATTTGAACGGTAAGCGGCACGACAGCCATTGTNGAGGTTTTTTTCGTGTGTGTTTTGTAGCATGTCGTTTACCGGCTATTTGAACGGTAAGCGGCACGACAGCCATTGTCCTCACAACCCTTACAAAGACGCATAACAGATGTGCGATAGGTGCGATGTGCCAATCGCTCGCAAGGACATGTCCAGAAACTTGCGTAACTGTACAGGTATTGTGAGACAGGCATCATCCACTCACTGCAAGTTCTGCAATCAGCAGTTTAATCACTTGGGTCATGCAAGGCGACACGAAAATAAATATCGATTAAATCCAACGAAGCCTACATTTCCATGTGGGTTATGCAACTCGTCATTTTCGAGAGCAGGCATACTGATGGCGCACGTCACCAAATGTGATGGTCCTACCCCTCCACCAACAAAGAAGGCACGTGTAGAATCATCGACTGTCCCTCCACAGCATATACTATTAGTCCCGGCCCAGCCAAAAATATTTGCAGGGGTTGGTGAGACCAATGCTTACGGGCTCGTTGAGGCAGAGACTGGGTTCCGGGATAACCTTAAGACGTATGTAGCAGATAGTGACAATATTACGACAGATATATGTTCATTTTTGGAAATAAAGGATGATTATATTGTCAACCAAATCACCGAGATTCTGAAAAAAAAAATNCAGATATATGTTCATTTTTGGAAATAAAGGATGATTATATTGTCAACCAAATCACCGAGATTCTGAAAAAAAAAATGGTCCAATTAAGTTTAATATTTGGCTGGACTGAATATATGGCAAGCCAGAGCAATATGAAGAGCANAAAAAAAAAATGGTCCAATTAAGTTTAATATTTGGCTGGACTGAATATATGGCAAGCCAGAGCAATATGAAGAGCAGGTCAACAAGTGATATTCCTAAAACTGTGGAGGGTGTTAATCGAAAAATCTGTATAGAGGAAAAAGAATTCATGGGGGAGGGCTCGGGCTGGACCCTGTCTTCAGTGTCACAATTACAGCTCCACATTAGTAAGTTGGATCCTTTGAGAGCCTCAAGCTTCATATACCTGCCAGCCTTCATCAAAGCCAAAAAGGCAGTAATAAACCCTATTAATGAGGATAACAAATGCTTCAAGTGGGCCATCGTCGCACGTTTTGTGGAAGGGGAAAACTGAGGGCGTGTGAACCATCGCTACCATGAATTGGAAGAGTAGTTTCATTTTGACGGTCTTGAGTACTCAACCCCACTAAGGCAGATACGCATGTCTGAGAAGAATAACATCGATGTTTCAGTTAATATTTACAGCATTAATGAGGATTTTAAGGTGTTGCCAACACGAGTCACCAAAGAAGAAAAGATTTATCATTTCGACCTCCTCCTCACTAATGAAAATAAGAGTCATTATACCTTCATCACGAATTTCTCGAGACTCGTGAGGCCCCAGCTAATGGTTCACAAAGAAATGGAATACATTTGTAAACGATGCTTCACGGTTTACCATGGCCTGCCAAGAGTGACAAACCTCACAGCTGCAGAAACATTAGAGGAGCATTGAAAGTATTGCAGTCTGCATGCTTCGACAACAATAGAGATACCCCGGCTAGAGGAAAATGGGCAATTTCTCGTATAGACATACTCCTCATGACTAACCTTTTTTTAGATAAAAGAATTATCTCCGCACTTACAATTTTATACATATAATATTTAAACCTATCCTTATATGAGGGCTATTTTTATATATACATCATTTAGACATGTGCTGGCACCCATGTCCTGGAGGCTCTGTCGACTAGGGCGTCTGTCTACCAATCCAAGGTGCTGCAGTTCACCACACCTCACCTCCGCAGCTTTTTATACTGTATTAAACCATATCACGTCGATAGAGGCGAGTGACTGCATACAGCACATGGAACATCGTTCTTAGCATCCAGCTGACACCAGTGCACCTAGCAGCCGATGACATCAAGCGACACTAGCGCTGTCTAACAGACATTGTGGGAACCAAGATGGTGCTCCTTGTGGGTAATACATGAAACTTCCAAGATGGCGGCAAAAATTACCCAGCAAACGATTTGAGAACCAATATGTCAGCAGAAGAAAAAATATCGTGGCCTGGTACGCCCCCTAGCAACAGCTGATTTAAAAAAGACATGTGGAAACAATATCGTGGACATAATAGTGGATTGCAGAACCAAGATGGCAGAGATAAAAAAAAGTTGGTGGATGGCGAAAACAAGATGGTGGACATGTGGATAGACTCCAAAAATGGTGGATGGCGTACCATATGGCGTACTCTAAAACAAGATGGTGGACTAAAAACAAGATGGCGGACTCAAAAAGGTCAAGATTAATATAATCCAATATGGTGGATCTAAGATGGCGCCTCGTCCTCTGGTTCTCACCCAGGACCCATTGTGCCAGAAGCCCCATAATCTCTATACTAGCACTGATAATAAGAACAATTTTGATGGGTACTGTACTTAAGAAGACAAGGCATTTAATGCGATTTCAAAGGCAATCAGTTACTCTCAGAGAAGATTATTGGGCTCTCGCAATGTACAGTATTGGCCAAAACAAACATTCATGTGCAACGTGTAGACAATATGGNAAGAAGCCCCATAATCTCTATACTAGCACTGATAATAAGAAAAATTTTGATGGGTACTGTACTTAAGAAGACAAGGCATTTAATGCGATTTCAAAGGCAATCAGTTACTCTCAGAGAANAATTTTGATGGGTACTGTACTTAAGAAGACAAGGCATTTAATGCGATTTCAAAGGCAATCAGTTACTCTCAGAGAAGATTATTGGGCTCTCGCAATGTACAGTATTGGCCAAAACAAACATTCATGTGCAACGTGTAGACAATATGGCAGTCGCCTACTTGGTGCTTTTACTGAGATTTTTTGACGACGCTGTTACAAGTGTCCCAATAGGCTTACCTACGGAAAGAAAGAAAATTTCAGACGATGACTAAATGGCACTGACAACACATTACGCACACGGGAAACGTTATTTTCATGCTATTCAGCATATCTGAAAAACGGCTGTTACAAGACTGCCATGTATCTCAAAATATGCGATGCATAGGACTTTGCTGCAGAGTCGCGTCCAATAATATTATATGGTCACCGCTTAAATTTACGAAGTTATACTATCAAGACGAAACCACTGCGCGCTAGTTCAGTGGCTTGCGCGCAGAGGCGATCACTGGTGCCTACNGAAACCACTGCGCGCTAGTTCAGTGGCTTGCGCGCAGAGGCGATCACTGGTGCCTACCTCTCACCTTAAAGTGAACACTTCAGAAATCAATCTTTGAAAAATGTCACTGCCACTATCTGCATATATTTTAACTGGCACAATGACTGGCATGATCCCAGTAAAGTTGGTAACCGGGGGTGGGGGGGGGATAGTAGTTCCAAGTATTAACGGTGAATAACAAGGGTTAGGTAAACATTCGTTGATATTCATATTATTTCATTTTCTTTCTGTTTTTAAATGCTTTTTTGTTTAAGAATAGGTAAATCGGCAAAACATTTGCAATGATAATATTTTCACAGTTAAGTGATAGACGCATTAATAAAGTAATTAGACCTACGGCAATGTTAGATTTACGTATGATGGAAGGGTACAGCGTAATCCGAGAAACAGGCCTGTAGCAGGTCTTTCAAACGTGCACAGTTGATCGTGAGCAGTCTATAAGATATTTTTTAATGCCTCAGACTCACACTGGTTGTGAATAAGCATTACGACGGGCTCTCCCAAGGCTGCCTTTACCCTTTCAGACGCACTTTATACCTGTAATATATTATCCCACGTATACTCGTTCACGAATGACGTGTTGCAAAGTAGGTAAAATCACGATCGGTGTTATACAAGATCAGAAACCAGCCAAAGTATAAACACCGCCTTTTTGCCGGCTAATGATATTGGCTGCTGCTACCACACCAACATTTTATTATTGGTTCCTACTGACGACACAAACCAATATATATTATTTTCATAGGTTACATGATGTAAGTTTTTACAAGGGATTAGTAATTACTTCTCAGACCAAAAATCTCTTTGTTTGCAACACCTGGAGCGAAAAAGTAATGGGCANTACAAGGGATTAGTAATTACTTCTCAGACCAAAAATCTCTTTGTTTGCAACACCTGGAGCGAAAAAGTAATGGGCATGTTAAGGGGTTAATTTACGGTTTCAGATGTGGCAAACAAAACATTTTGTGATGCAACATGTACTTAAGTCTACACAGCACTTGTTTCGTTGTCACAACCCATGAGTTGTAGGCCATATGTTCGACTACAGTTATATGAACAAATTATGNCACAGCACTTGTTTCGTTGTCACAACCCATGAGTTGTAGGCCATATGTTCGACTACAGTTATATGAACAAATTATGACCTAGACCAGTAAGACGGTTTGCGAATCATTTACCCACAGGTAAGATCACTGATTGCTTATTGAGCTTCGCAGTGTGCAGTAGAGACAAAAATTACGCACACGTGCGTAGTGTACACAATTGTGAACGCTGGACCTGAATGAGATACGCGTTTCAAGGAAAGTAAAATTTCACGCAAATCAGATATGTAACTGTATGAATTACCTGCGATGTAAGCCACTGTATTAAACTACTGACGTCACCTCGTACTTTTCTTTGAGAGTGGGTATGTTTGGGCGGCTCTTAAAAATGAGCCATTGAGAGCCAATAAGGATGAAACGAGGTGGATGTGGTTCGAGTAGCGCCGTTATGCAAGGGCGGGAGAAACGGGAGATACCCGAGAAAACCCGGCAACCAGCGACATCGTCCAGCACGATTCACACGTGTGAAAAACGAGAGTGACCCTGCCGGGAACCGAACCCTTGGTGGGAGGTGAGCTCCTCTAGCCGCTGCGCCACCCTTAAGGAAATCGCACAAAAATTTGAAAAAAATGTACTTTTTAAAACATTTACAGAATCTTTCCTTTTTCAATATATTTAGTAGGATAAAAGAAAAAGAGGAGATTGTAGATAATTGCTTTCTACCTTACCTGGAAAAACGTTATATTCCTAGAATATTCATTAAACGAGAAACGTGTACACGCACAAAACTGATTTTACAGTAAATATTTTATTAGAACGTTCACTGTGTAAGTGGAGTGCTTNAGAAACGTGTACACGCACAAAACTGATTTTACAGTAAATATTTTATTAGAACGTTCACTGTGTAAGTGGAGTGCTCAAGACTACACAGGTGAAATGGCAGCTTTTTCCGCGAACTCCAGCAAACAAAATAGCATCATTTGCCCAAAACATTTCTGAGCTCCTTTCGCCATCAGTGCCTGTAAACTTGCTTGCCAGCCAGCAGCCCAGCCAATAGGCAATCTTTCGCAGCACGCAGGAGCCAATCAGAAACNAGAAACGTGTACACGCACAAAACTGATTTTACAGTAAATATTTTATTAGAACGTTCACTGTGTAAGTGGAGTGCTTAAGACTACACAGGTGAAATGGCAGCTTTTTCCGCGAACTCCAGCAAACAAAATAGCATCATTTGCCCAAAACATTTCTGAGCTCCTTTCGCCATCAGCGCCTGTAAACTTGCTTGCCAGCCAGCAGCCCAGCCAATAGGCAATCTTTCGCAGCACGCAGGAGCCAATCAGAAACNGCCTGTAAACTTGCTTGCCAGCCAGCAGCCCAGCCAATAGGCAATCTTTCGCAGCACGCAGGAGCCAATCAGAAACAATCGCCGTTCCCAAAGCCTCACGCAGCCAATAGAGTGTACATTTGCAACAGTGCCAAGGTGTAATAAATTTCGTGTCATTGACGTTTGCTCAATTGTCTAGAGGTACACTATAACATTTATGTGTTGGTACCCGTAAAATTGGCTTTATCATTTTGTNACGTTTGCTCAATTGTCTAGAGGTACACTATAACATTTATGTGTTGGTACCCGTAAAATTGGCTTTATCATTTTGGCTCTGCGGCAGTGAAATACCAGTGATATTTAAATTTCGGTTGGGCGTAAGTAGATAATCTAATCGTTAGTTGTTTANCTCTGCGGCAGTGAAATACCAGTGATATTTAAATTTCGGTTGGGCGTAAGTAGATAATCTAATCGTTAGTTGTTTACTTTTGGTTGGGGCTGAAAAGTGTCCACGGCGTGTCAAGCATACTGCACTGTACTTCAGAAATACTAATAGAAAAAACGCACGACTGTCTGAATAATATTCTGTCCTTATATGATAACATGAAATTTCCAGGTCTTTACTGGCGTGTCTTTTCCTGCGCATGACTATAGATCCGGAAATTTCGACGTTTCAGGAAATGATAGGACGGAGTTTAAACACTTCTACCTTTGTTGTTACTTTAATGATTGAGCCACTGGTTTCCTGACGCTATGTGCACACAGCAATAACCAAAAACCACAATGCAACTGACGAAACTGAACGTCCTACTCATAGCAGTACTACTATTCCACTCGACGACACAGGACACGATTGTTGTACTCTACAACGTTCCTTATTGGCTAGTCATCAGCCAATGCAGTGCCATAACAAATACGCTTAGTTGTGTAAAAGGTTTTTTTACAAACAATCCGGTTTTTTTGAATGGCTTTTAATAAAATTATTTTGTATTGTAAGGTAAATTATTGTCTCTGAGCATAAGTATTCTTGAAATATCCTGCCAAACACTAATATAACTGTTGCGCATGGAGCTGTAGTTCACGGTACAAGCCATTATTTCGCTCCTGCATTTTAAAATATTCTTTGGCCATATCTCAGATGAAATTTATTATTATATGCAGTTGTACATAACATGTGAAACATTATTTACGGTTTTAAGAAAAGCCACGATGTAAATTCTAGCAGTTCGCCACCCGCCACTGACAACGGGTGCATTTACATGTGCAACTGGACAGAACGACAATCAGTCAAATGGGGAAGTTCTAGCAACAAATAGGCTGGTCTTCATCAACGCCGATGTTCCATCCACCGAAACTGTCCAGGAACAACGAGCAACGAGCAGTCCTAAATTAATTTCCTCTCTTTCCTTCTGACAAATAGACGCGGAGTCCCCCCCCCCCCC